>JBCEWB010000012.1:426872-441708 GCA_039654565.1 Peronia peronii | reverse complement strand
TTGAGTTATGTGTTTGTTTCACTAGATGCCCAGCGGCCCTCACCTCCCCCCCCCCTACCTTTCCGAATGCAAAATAGGATATCAAAGAGGGCAAGTTGATTTTTGGAGGGAAATAAGGCGTCAGAAAGAAAAAGGCAACTTGCTTTTACGGCGGGAAATCCCATCCAGAAATGTTCCATCCTGAGCCGGGAAGGGCCAGCATACTTTAGCGAATAGCGTATTGCGTTGAGGAAAGTCGGCACCAGGAAGAGAAATGGAAATGGAAAGGGCAAACAAGCCACATCAGGGCCGGCAAAATCACACAACAGAATTTCGAAACAGATTTGAGTGGGCCGCAAAAATACAATCATGTAAATTGGTCTGTGCACTGAAGTTCTAAATGCGAGACTTGGCCCCCACTTATTTCAAAGTGGCGCATTCCTGACTCATGCTTGATTGACTAGCACGAAATGCACAAATGTTAGGACAGAACACAAACCAATCTGACATGCTTTTATCTCCACGGAAGTGGAGAATTGCCGGAAAACCATCACATTTATCACGACGTGATTCCCCTCAACATGGCTTTGACAATCCTTACTCAGAATTAAGATTTTCCTGTTTCTGTTGCTATGTTCGCTACACTGTCTGTTTGCAACCAAACAGGAGGCCCTTCTTGCACTTTGTTCTGCGCTCTGTACCTGCTCTTTTTCAGCGCAACGTTCCGGTATTGCTCGGGGTTCCTCTTGTCGTCTCTCACAGTTTACAAACAACATTATCTTGAATCAACTTCAGAGAGATTTTGGACAGGCAGAGTTAGTGAAGGCTTAGGATATTTTTCTGTACGCTCCTGTATAGAGGGGCAATCAAGTAGGATTGACTGGAACACATCCACGCGGTCGGCCGGAGGTCGGTGACCTTTGCAGATCTGAAAATTGACCTCACATACCCACTGAAGATGGCAGTGCCCATGTCATCAATCAACTGGACGACGATGATATGGTCTGTATATGGCTAGATCAGATGACAGCTGTAAGCTGGAGAGAACCCAGCCACTAGACAGTATAGCCATAAGCGAATCACAGATTCTACAATGGTTGTTCTCTCTGTCAGCTAGCCATTGTAGGTGAACAAAAGTGCTGGCAGAAAGCATTGTCCTCTTCAGTGTTTTCCCGTTTCATGTCAGAATTATTGTCAACACCATTGAGTCATTATTTTTAGACATTTGCTCTGAAAAAAATTTCATTGACTTATCCAGGAACACCTTGGTTGTTTTAGCACAAATATCTAATAAATAGATTTTGCTCACAGCCAGTAGGAAGCTTGCCGGCCAGCCATTCTCCTGAAATGTTTTGTGCTTACAGCATGGACATTTTAACTGCTTCTACCTAAGGATGGACCCACTTGCATGTGAAAATAGCACAAACAAAAGGGTGTTCAGTATCAAAAGACACATCAATATCTGTATCATTGCCATTCATATTTCATTTTTATATTGTATGTTGATTGATTGTTAGACATAAAGAAAAAAAAAATAACACAGGGAAATAAAAACAAGGCATTGGAAAACTGGGCAATCACTAGAATTTCTCTCTCTCATCCTGATTTCCCACAGAAAAATCAAACGAGCAATTGAGAAAGAAAATGAAATAAACAGTTGCGACACTACCAGTGCTTTGTTTTTTTCATTGACAGTTCATTATTGTCCAAAGAGATGTTTTTCTCAAATGTTTGGACATTCGTTGTGCACGGAAATTGCTTCCTGCTTGAGGACAGCAAATAATTATTTATTTGGTGAAAGAGAATGATGTGGGATTGAGGTTGATTCGTGAAAAAAAAAAAGAGAAAGAGAGAGAGAGAGAAAAAAAAGAACTGAGGATTTAGATCTAGAGTGTATTTCATGGCTTATTCTCTTATTCTTTCAGGCCAAAAATGATGTCAAGCTGTGGGGTATTGATCGCGACAGCTATCGTCGTATTTTGATGGTAAGTTTCATTGACACTTTCATTGAAATTTTCATTTGCCAGTTGATTTCCCATCTTCATTTGAGAAAGTCTTGTTATGGTTTGTTAAGGATCCATTGTCTTTTCAGAATCTGCGGAGTGAGTTCCTTTCGCTGGCTGATTCACTTGTGCAAAATAAGGATTGTTAATTGGCACAGGCAGGACAAAATATTAGGGAAATGTCCTATTGTTTGATTCTTTGTATGATCTTTCAGTTTGTGCAATTTCACATTCTGTTGATGGAGTTCTTTTTGTTGTGTTTTCCATCCTTAATTGTTTACTTGTTCTGACATAACAGGGAAAATTCCTCTGGTGCTCTCAGTTTTGAACCCTTGCAACAACAACATGGATTAGCAACTGTAACAACAAGTTTGTGATCAATATCATCCTTTATCACTGTCACGTTATCAGTGGTGTCAAAAAAGGAAACAGAATTAGAAGGAGAAATGAATTATTTAAGGGAACAGTGAGGTCGTAGAACTCGTTGGGGGGAGGGGGGGGGGGGCACTATTTTTGTGTGTTAATTGTTCATTATTCCAGTGGAAATAGGCTATGTACAAACATTTCCAAACAGGGCTGCATGTTTTTTTTTTCTGATTGATATTTTGTAATTTTAAGATAACAGCAGAAAGGCTTCTCTAGTTTTCTAGTTTTCCAGGAGATTGTAATTTAAATCGTTAGCCTTGCTATTTTCTGTATTGGTTTTCATTTTATGTGGTTTCTTCTTGTGTTTAAAAATTTGCAAAGAAATTATTCTTTATTCAAGCGCTCTATTGGTAGCAGTTCTGGCAGTGAGATTTGCTAAGCAGGGCTTTGGGGAATAGATGTGTTCATGTCTGTATTATAGAAGATGACTGCATGAAAAAGAGTGCATGCTGTTGGACTAGGATGTAAATCATTTTTTTTTCTGTCAAATTAAAGTTACCACATGAGGAAAAAGAAAAGAAAGAAAGAAATGTTGTAAGATAAGTACAGAGCTAGCAATATAATGCCGTCCGTGTTACTGTAATTTTTTTCTTTCTTGTGGCTTTCACGTAAGAGCCACTTTCTCTTATTAAGTTCTTTAAAATTGTTGCTAGAAAAAATGCAGTGCTCTAAGTAACCAACCTCAAAATGCTTTTGTTGGTCTTCGTTTGTTTGTACTGAGAAGCTGACCCTAACCCTTAATCCAGAGGTGCATAGAAAAGAATCTGACAAGCCTTTTCAGTCCCCCTGATATGAATAATATTATTATTAGCTGTCCATACAGATTGATTATTATTATAGACAAGTGCTACATAGCGTGTCATATTCATTTCCTTTCTGCCGTGTGGTTTGATGGAGGAAAGTAGCCAAGTGGAAGGACTGGGATGTTCTTGGACTGTTTGTTGAATTTATCTATGCATATGTATGGGAAGCAGCTTTCCATAAGATGTCAGGCTTTTCTAAATATTCATAGGGTTTTCTTTGGTGATTGGGAACTGATTGGGAACTGTTTTTATCTTGTTTCACTCTTTTTCAGAGAAACAGATTGAGCCCACATTTGCAGTTATTGGCATATTTCAGATTGATCTCAGTAATATTGGTTTATGTTGGCCGAAACAAAAGATATAGAGAAATGGAGCGACAGAGAGAGAAAGAGGGAGTGGAAGGAGGCGATGACAAGTGCATGTCATTAATTGTAGTAAATCTGCTCTACTCTAGTGAAAGTGCAGATGAAGAGAATAATGAAAAGATTTTAGTCCATGTTAAAAAAAAAATAATGATAATAATTTAATTGACAGCACTGCGGAACAGGAAAACTGCTCAGTGGATGTTATAAGTGTAACTGAATATTCCTGTGATGTCTCTCTGCAGTAGATGATGCAAAATCCACGTTCACAATAATTTGTTTGTGAGCACGTTCATTTGTCATTGTTTAATTCCATTTCATCAATGTGCCTGACATTGGCTTAGTTCATCCTTCATTGATAATCTCAATAACCAGGATTTTGACAGTGGCACAAAAACTGTCCAGGTTTTTTCCAGTTCTCTCTTAAAAAACTCTCAAAACCACCCTTGTCATCTTAGAGACAGACAAAGCAAACTGTGTCGGTTATTGAACATCCAGTTGGATCTTCTCAACAAATCTCAACAAATGCAAACAATCCTTGAAGAGGTGCCTTCCAGATGACTTGAGAAAATATTATACTATAAAAAAAGTGATCCCTGCTCCAACTACATTTCTTATGCTCTGCATCTGATTTTTTTTTTTCTTTTCCGTCCTTATTTTGTCATCATGGCCTGCCTTTCTTAACTGATCATGTGAAACTGTCTGGTATGGAATAAGGCATATTTTTTCTCATAATGATCATCAAAATCTTTGAATTTTTTTGTCAGTATATTAAGAGAATGTTATACTTATATCTATTTGTATTAACGTTCATTTTTTAACATTTCAGGGCAGCACCATACGTAAGAGGAAGATTTATGAAGACTTCCTTAGCAAGGTCTCCATTTTGGGTGAGTTCATTTTAAGAGTGTCATTTGAAAATGATCATAACATACTGGAAAGCAGGTGGATGAAATTTCGGTGTGGTTGTCAAGAAATTTCAGGGAGAGATAATGCCTTTCGATCCTGTTGAAAAACATTTCTCAAGCACCTTATTATATGTTTTGTAATAGTATAATCGTGAGTGCCAGATGTGGGAGTCGGATAAGTGTCATGAGATTACTTCTTATAAATTCTTTACTGAAAGGTCAAGTACCTGTGTTCGAAATCCAGGTCCTGGATATGAGTCCTATCAGGGCCTGACGTTTTGTCTATAGAAGAGAGAATTCACACACATTTTCTGACATGACGCAGGTTGAAATGGGTAACCAACTGTAGACAGAAAATAATTCAAATAATATCCAACTGTGACTCCTCTGTGTTGAGATATTCATTTTCAAATTTAAGCTCCTGTCTCAATGAAATCTTCTTTGACATTCAACTCGTTTCACCTGATTGTACAAAGTTTGTTCTTGTTATAACAGCCTTGCATTTGCCCTCTCATGTCGATTCATGATAAGGATTTGAGCACATAATAATCAGCCTCTTTGTATGCTGTCCAGGAAATTGTGAGCAAAGCATGCTGTCTTGGTCAGATAGGTCAGGATAGTGGTAGATTGCAAAGAGCTTAGAGCAATAAGTGTATAAAAATCATTACTGTGACCTCTTCTGCATTTGCCATGTATTATGCACCTGGTTTTTGGGAAAATTTGAGGAAACTGCCATTTCATCATGGAGGTGACATAAATATTTAGTATTATTTTGTGCTATGTAAGGTATTGTCTTATGCTCTAAGCTCACTGGATTGCTTTGACATAATGCATGTCATTGTTCACTGTCTAAGTTGTCAGAGTTACTGCATGACTGTGTACTGTCTTCCAGAGAACCTGGACAAGTGGGAGCGCCTGACCGTGGCTGATGCCCTGGAGCCAGTGCAGTTTGAGGACAAGGAGGAGATTGTCAGGCAGGGAGAGCCTGGAGAAGACTTTTTCATCATTTTGGAGGTACTTATTGTCATTGCATAGAAATGTTCTTGAAATTCTAGACAGAGACTGCAGACCGTTAACTAGCTCTAAGCATTTAGATCTATAACAAACATCAGATGATAAAAATACCTTCGATTCTGTATCAAGAGAACAGTATTGTTTGTTGTGTGATAAATAGAATAGCAGAAAATCACAAAAATATGAGATAAACTTGTTTGAAATCCATGTGTCACCACTGCCAATAGATAATCACTCTGAAACAGGATTCCTTTGATGGATAAAATAATTAGCTAGATCAGAATGAGTTTAGCTTATTGAAAGAAAATGAATAGACATGGAACTCGATAGGACCACTTCTGAGTGCGATTGTGTTACCATGTTTTTAGTCAAAAGAGGAAATGCAAAAACTTGAAAAAAATTGAAAACAGATGCAAGAGGTGATAGTATGACCTTCTTCACCATGTGTCCTGTTGATCATGCCTACTCTTCTTCCTCAAAATCTACAAATTTTTATCTTCCTTTTTTGAAATAGACATCACAGCATGTCTATGTCTGTCATACAGTTTTACAAATTCATGTTTAGTACTACCTTAGAGTGATTTTCACTTTTCTTGAGGTGGATCTGCAAGAAATTTTGTCATTCCTAATAATTTTGTTAGCCCTCAATTGTCATGTGAGGGAAACATTTTTGGAAAAGAATTTGTAACTTTTTATATATTTATCTTTTTATTTGAAAAAAATGTGTCACATGGAATCCTTTTCTATTCCTTTCACCGTCCAGGGCTCTGCTGCCGTTCTGCAACGAAGATCTGAAAATGAAGAACCTGTGGAAGTCGGACGTCTGGGACCTTCAGACTACTTTGGTATGTACAGAGCATGGCAGCTGCTACTGTTGGATTGGCTGACCTGTAAAAGTTTCTTTATGAGGAAAAGATATTAAAAATATAAAACAAACTTTGAAAAGTTAACATTCATTCTAATTTCAGCATTAGATAAGAAATCCAAATGACCTTTTGTTGTCTGTAGGTAAACTTTTAGTAAACATACTGGGACCTCACAAGGAACCTTTGTCAGCCAGTGCAGCTGATGATGAGTAATCGCTTGCTCTGCAGTTTCATTTATGGAATTTTGATGAAGTTGTGTCCGACTTATTTGGTTCAGTTTGTTGCTTTATTGTAATCATTCTGTATAATAAAGACCCAAACAATGATCACAGATGACAAATTTGACCCATCTCTAGTGTTACTGATTCTGCTTAGATTCAACTTAACCCATTGTCTGTGCTCCAAAATATCAGTACTTTCACTAATATTTTAAATGGTGATTTTAGACTTGAAATGGATAGACTACCATTTCTGGTTATTTCACAGAATTGTCTTTTGCTTAACTTAGGCATACCTTGAAGAAACTTTTTGCACTCTGTGTATGAATGTCTTGAAATTCTAGATTTGGTGTTGTTCCATTTCTGGAAGTTACTAGAATCATCTATTGTGAAAAAAGGATACTTTATTGTGCATTGTGAAGATTTAATGTCACACAATCAGATGAAATGAACCAGATGTGACAGTTTTCATGTTTAGAGTTGTTGTCATTGGTAAAAATAATATCCAGCTGTGATTCTTCTGTGCTGAGATATCCCATGTTCAAATTTTGACTTCTGTGACCCTTTGGTCAGTAAAATCCAACTTTTTCTGTGAAATCCTCTTTTACATCCAACTGGTTTTGCCTGATCGCACAAACTTTGTTCTTGTTATAACAGTCTTGCATTTGCCTCCGTCATACCAGGTGAAATTGCTTTGCTGCTGGATCGTCCTCGTGCTGCCACTGTGGTGTCTCGGGGTCCTCTCAAGTGCGTGAAGCTGGACCGAGCACGTTTCGAGCGTGTACTAGGCCCCTGTTCTGATATTCTCAAGCGAAACATCTCCCAGTACAACAGCTTTGTCTCTCTCTCTGTCTAAGAGCCACACTCACCAGCCACACGTGGGTACACTGTGTATTTACAGACAATCCTGTCAACATCATTATTATTTTGTTACAATAATACTGTCGTTTGCTCACGTTGAAGAGATTAACAAAATTAATGTATTACTTGTTCACAAATACATAATTATTGGGAAAAATATAAAAAGAAGTAAACCAAACAACTTGTATCGTTCTGTATCAGTAAGCTGTTTTTTTAACAGTTAATTTCTTTATTTTGATAAGCCAAGGAAGATCTAGTTTGACCTTTGTGAAACAAAACAGATATTTGTGAAACAACAAGGACATATATAGGCAAACCATGACTGCAGTCCTTGGATACTTAATCTTTTAGGCACTATTACAAATTTTGAACATCAACTTTCATCTCATGTAGAATTCAGCAAGATTACTCATAGATTTCTAGCTCACACTTTAACTATTTATAATTATTTTGATATTAGTCCACATATAAGCAAGTCTTCAGCTGTTGCTTAGAAGATTTTTTTTTTTCTCCCCTCACCTTCTTTTGTTTTGGGTCAGATTAAGAAAGTATTACATGAGGCATTTTGGTTTATTTCTAAGTTAAGTATTTTCAATTCTGAGTATAATTTTGTTGCCAAATGATTGAAATATTTTTATGCCATGTGAAATAGATACCCACTTCGTAGTAGCATTATTTGCCAGGTCTGAATGATCTTTACAGGAGGGAACACAGTATCAAAATCCAGTATCAATGTAGCTTTTAATTTAATACGTCAGTGAGGAAGGATGACAGGAACAAATTTTATTCTATATTTTATGTGTCACTCAGTAGTAGAATATAATAAAATTTCCGCTCTGTAAGTATCAGTGTGACTTGAAATCTGATCTCGTATCGGATAATTTCATCATGTTATCGCTTTTTGTTTTGATTGCTGAAATAATGAAATAAGATATGGGAATAAATTCAAAATTGTATTTAGTTTCTAATCATGTTGACTAAAAAAAATTTGAAAACTTTTAAAAAAAAAAAAAGAAGTTCGAAATTTATTCATAGATTTTTACTAACTGCTTGAAATTGTGACGCTTGAACAGTTTTTTTTTCCACTGTGGTGGCGACAGTGTATGGTCAGAGAAGCCCCTGGCCTTTCACAGAGAGCCACTTTGTAAGTTCTTCTTAAATCTTTTGTGGTTGTCCTAACTAATAAATTTCTGTGTTTCCAATGTATTATTTGATAGTGTGAAGCAGAGAGATATCCAGCATGGGAGCTGACTGATATTTGAACACAAATGGATGTATGGTGACTTATTTTGTGTGCGGATGTCTTTGGTCACATTCAGTAACTAGTTAGATTATAAATAATCTCCTTTGTCATGACTTTGACAACATTCATCTGGTATTTTCATTTTTGCTGGTGTTCCATTTGACATTATGCTCACCTGTCACAATCACTTCATTGTATAAATCTGAGATTGTCCATCAATACCAGGGCTACAACATAAGGGTGCTCATATTGATTAAATTGTCTTGTGTGGCGCCATAATCTTTATTATTTTATTTTAAGTTTATTTAACTTCTCTGTGAAACTTGGTTGGATTTTTTTTTTTCATTTTCATATCCAATATTTCTCTAAATTCAAATATTAATTTTAAAGTCAATAATTCTTTATATTGTTTTTCTTTGGAAAATATCATAGACTGGAAAAATTTGTTAAAAAACACACATTTAAAAAAAAGTAATATTTTAGGAAAATGAATGTGCTCATGAGCTCAAGAGTGTATGAGGATTAATTCTGTTCTGTTATTTATAAGTTTAGAAATTTTAGCTGCATTTAGAAAGTAACAGCTGCTGTGGAAGTACTGAATAACAGCTGATGTGGAAGTCTTAGACCTGATATTGATTTTTAATGTTATTCTTATCTATATAAGACAAGGGACAGTTACAAATAAATCTGTGCTAAATTGTCCCATTGTGCCAGAACTGTGATTCTTTCTGTCTTGCCAAGGAAGTTGCCATCAGTTTATGGGAAAACTGCCCATTCGTTGTGGGTAGTCTTTTATTAAAGATGAGACTGAAATTTGTAGGTTGTATTTGTAACATACCAGCAAGTAGTGCCAGTAGATCCTGTTGTTGTTGTTTTTTTTAATATTTCTTTTTGACCTGAAACTGTCTGACAATAAAACTTGCTTACTGATACTGTGTAAAGGTTATGAAGATAATGAGTAAAATCATGTAAAAAAAAAAAACAGGCTTGAGAATAGCTTAGACTCCCCAAAATCTAGACCAGACTTTTATATAGTTTGTCTTTAATGATTGGTCATGAATTTTATGTGACTGTGATAAATGTGTTTTTTTTTTGCTGGTAATAAGTAAAGAACAAAAATGATTTGCCCTCAGTCCTACTCGTGAGAAAAAAATGTATGCAGAGAAAACTTCTTGGAAAAATAGAAGGAACATTGTAATTGACCTAGCGTTCAGGTGTCTCTCTTTTTGCTGAACTTGCTGTATAGCGTCCAATATGATGGGAGACTCTGTGCAAGATCAGAATCGAATCATTGTTTATCTTTTTCAATTTTGTTCACTACATTCTAGTCACCTGTCTGTGGCCCTGTGTACTTGAGGTCTTCGTCACTTGCTTTCATGCTAAACTTCTCCTCTCCCATATCTAACTCATAGTCATGCTGTAACTATCATGCCGTAGTTCTGTGCCCAGTAGAAATCATTCAATCCTAAAACTTTAGTCATTTTATCTGTACAACATGAGGCAATACTTTTTGGTTTTCCATATATAATGACATTTTATTTGCTTTGCATTTTTTGTATAATGTGAGTCATGATCTGTATCTCTTTGAAGGTGTAAGCACATGAACGTTTTTTGCATCTCATATATGAAAATAATAACAACCAAAACAAAACAAAACAAAAACAACAAAAAAAATCACATATGCTATGACAGTGCAACATCCTTGCCACTTTCATAAGTAAATTCATTCATTCATTCATTTTTCATGTGCAGTTTTTTGCCCTTCATTTTGATCACTTGTCCATCAAATTTTGTTTGATTTCATTGATATATGTGTGTGTATGTGTCAGATAAACTGAATTGGAAATTGTACTACTCGATTGCAAACTCTTGCAGTTCTGCTCCTTGTGAAACCTGTGTGCGTAGAGAATTAGATCCAAAACAAAACTAACACTAACATTCATTTCTTAGTGGGAAAAAATGTGATCAGTATGAATTTTCCTTTTTATACTTTTTGTCTGTAGCTGTGAGGGTCTTGTGGAACATGATATCTGAGGATAATATCAGAATACAGGAAACAAAACGTTCAGCAGTGTAATTATGAAACTACCAAGAAAACAGTTTTAAGATTGGAATTCCAAATTCAGGGATAGGAACAGTGGATTCTAAAAGAAGAAAGACTAGGGAATGAACTCTCATCTAAGGCTGGTATGAATGATTGATGTGAACAAAGGAATTTTGTGAATGGTATTAGTGTTATTAGATCAGCAGTGTATGAGAAATGTATTAAAATGTTTCCATAGGGCTTTGCCTAAATGTTAGTGTTGTTGGATGGCCCTTTATTTTGTCGATTGTTTTGTTTCTAAAGATCTCAAAAACAGAAACAGATATTCTGTCACTCAACAGATGTTTGGAAATGGGATAATGATGTTTCAAAAAGGAAATATCACAGTAGCTCTAGTTACGCACGTAATTCATTTATTTCATTATAATATAGTACCAGTATGACCAAAGAATGGAAAAGAAAATATCTGTTGATAAAGTTCTCAATCAAATACTCAGTTTGGATTAATTCACACCTCAAGACAGCAGTGAAATTTGGGCAAAGTCCTAGCATGTATCTCAACAAATATACACAAACAAGCTGGATGTTTCATAATATAATCCTAAATTATTTTTGTTTGTCTCAAGATGATATTGCAGAGCAGATCTTTTGGGTGTTAGTTGTGATGAGATCAGGAGCAAGGTGAGATGAATTGTGGTTTTATAGCTGAAGTGGAGTATGACATACTTGGAAAAGAGCTTAGCATAGATTAGGGGATTTACAGTATTTTGTGCCATCAAACACATTACAAAAAAAAAAGGAATAATATAGTGTGAATAGTTTGTGCTGTCAATAATAGTGGGATATTTGTGTACATTTTTCTGAAAAAGTTCCTCTACTGATTTTTTCTTTAAATCTTGGATTCTGTTCGTGCATGGTATAGAACTGATGGCTTGATTCTGTTGAATGATAAATTCTGCCCAATGAAATATGTTATTCATTTCAATGCTGTCATCACAAGAATCATCAAGAATTGGCCCGTATTTTCATTTTATATGAATATCTTTCTTTTTTTTTTTTTTTTTTCGAGTTCTTGTTTTGTGTTAACTCAGGGCAGAGTCAGTGCCACTGAAAAAAAAAATGAAATTTGGAAGTGATGTTTCATTACACCATGTGGAATTATAGGTAGAAAAAAATATTAAAAAATACAGTGGCGATACCTGCACTTTATAACTTTGAGACAAAATAATTTTGTGACTTCAACCATGCTCAGAAAAGTTACACATTGATAAATCTGGCAAGATTTTGTAAAAGCTCTTTGTGCTTCATCCTTTTGGAAATTTCAGATCAGATTGTCAGTCGAGTTCTGTATAACATAGGAGTATCTCAGTAACTGTGTAATTGCTGTTTTGTTTGTTTGTTTGTTTTATTTCTTTATAATTAATATGACATTGTCTTTACAAATTTAGCTCAACACTCAGTTTGAAGGTGTGATATTAGAACTGAACTGTGACACACCTGCCTGCGGCAGAAATCTGAATTTGCCATCCCAGGACATACTGTAACTTTGAAACGTTTTTTTTGCTATTTCAACGCTGTTTTGAAAGATATTTTTTAATCTGTGATCAAAATTTGTGATTTAAAGTGGGTCTTTCTGCATTCATTTGTAGTACACTCACAAAAAACTATCTTTCATTTCTGAAGTTCAGTTTTTTGAATGGCAATTATTTATGAAACAGAACTTTCAGGGAAAGAAATTCAACATGGGTCAATGTTTCATGGCTGTTGATATGACTAAATTCTTTTTCAATGTCAGATTTGTCATTGAAGACAAGGCCATGAGAATCCTCTGTTTCCAAATTTCTTTGGAAATCATATACCACAACATCATAAATTCTCAGGAACTTGCCACCATATTTTGCTATCATTCTAAGACGTACTGGTGAAAAAAAGGGATACAGGTGAAATAATGAAGGCTAGGAAAGCCTATATGTGCTTCACAACACCTGGCAATGAATATAATAATAATTTTTATTTTTTTTTTTATATATGGGAAATGTTGGCTAGAGCATTTATTTGATGCATTGTTCATCAATAATTGTTGAGTTTTAAAGTCATAACTACATTTAACAATCAATTTTTGTTTCACAAAGTTACATTTGCTCTTGCATTTCTTTTTATGTGGTTGATGATTTTAAAAAAATGAAATAATAAACAAGTTTAACATTCTGTTATATGGAATAGAGAGCAGTGCTGTTCAGTGATCTCTGTCAATTTATTTAATACAAGTCTTTTGTTTTGTTTTGTGTGTGTATGCCAATTATAAGTAGGCAGGACAAATCATATTACATAACTATGACTATTAATAAAGTAATACACTATATGAACCACAAGTATTTTGTCTTGTTCATTTTGATGTTTGTTGGTTGGGTAGTTTTTCAACTGCTGTACAAAATCTAGAGAATATTGCATTGGCCAGAGCAACTCAGGAATGAAGCACATAAGGAAAGGATTGGCCAAAATTCTTGTAGAGGAAAAAAATGATGTATATCTCTGTTCATAAATGTCAAGTGGGATCTTGGCCAGAGAAAACTGACTATGAAGAACTGGGGGAAAGAACTAATCAGAAACCTGTAGAATTAAGGGGAAAGAGATGGCACATGGTAGAAGGTACCCACAGACAGGAGGTAGCACCACCAAAGACACTCAGGATGAATGGGGGGAAAAACAACAGAAATCCAATTTCAGTATTTTCAAGGTTATTGTCCATGAGTTTATTAATCCTGAGTTTTAACTATCCCACCTAAAAAAAAAGATCAGAAAGAACAGCCATTGTTGTCCAAAGCAATGATTTGAATCAATAACTTTACCTAGTACATAACAGAGAAATCTTTTAACAGAAAATTTCAGTTTTCTTCCTTGTTAAAAGGTGTTTTTCTTTCCCCAAGGTCTTCATATACTAAAATCACATGGTATGCCCCAGAACAAAATTCACAAGAAGTGAGGCTAAGGCCATGGATCCCCTACAAAAAAAGTTTGGATGCTTATGTTAAAAAAAAAATGATTGCTCATGAAATACAGTCCAAATTGGACTGAAAGTAGGTCTTTAGTCCATGGCTTGTGCCTGGAGAATAGAAGGCAATAATGATGATACTGACATCAATGACAACAGCTGGAGAAGGGAATGGTGGATTTACTGATTGAGACTTTGCTCAACAGTGCTCGTGATAGATGAATGAATAATAAATACTTAGAATGTTAACTGTTACAGTATAATTACTGACAGCATCTTTTATAGTTTTTGAAATTGTTTATATCTCGTGTAGCTTATTTGGAGTGTTTCTCATACCATTATAACAACTGTTAGAAAAAACGAACTGTCAGTATTTCCTGCAACAATGGGAATGGCCTCCTTCTTCTGCACAAGCTGACTCACAAAGCAGAAACATAAAAGAAAGGTATGACTGTAGCAAATTTATGTGGATTTTGTATCATTTTTTTCCTCTACTTTCAACAACTTGAAGTGACATATTAAAGCAGATCAGACAGTAATTATTATTATAAAAAAAACAGAGGATATTTGTGATAAAAATTTAATAGTGAAGCACAATAAAAATCATATGCCAGCAATACATTTCAGACTTATATGGCATTTAAATGTAACAGGCTCAAAACTTCATAGATGAATCCAGTCATAACTTTTGCATGTATTTAGGAACCACATTCAAGGAGCCATTTTTTTCAGCATGCCAAGTTACTTCCCTTGGCCGAGTAAAAGAGGTATAAGGTAAGACTGAAAAGAAGAAGAAGAAGAGAAAAAAAAATCACTTTTACTCCTGTTATTTGAACAATGTATAGCAAAAACAAAATAATGAAAAAATTATCACAATGAGGATAAAACATTTTCATCATATGGTGTTTTTTTTGAGAGTTTTGTACATGTTTCAGACAACAAGAGAAAATGTTATTTTTCTCGCCTTCACAATGTTTAAATTATACCGCTTGTACTTGGCAAAGGGAGGTAATTTTTTTTTCAAATGGTTGACAGTCACAATATGTAGTTCAATGTCATCCCAATGGAAGCTTTGATTATAGGAATTACCTCCCTTCATCTGCACATTCATTATAAT
>JBCEWB010000012.1:392350-404325 GCA_039654565.1 Peronia peronii | reverse complement strand
CCCCCCCCCTCCTCCCCCCCCCCCCCCCCCCCCCCCCCCCCCCCCCCCCCCCCCCCCCCCCCCCCCCCCCCCCCCCCACAACCCATTTTCATACCATGGGTGGCCCTATGTTTCAATGGCCGAGCCTCTCCCGTGAGACCTACAAGTTCTGTGATATTCTGCCGGGCCTCCTGTCCGAAGGTGGTGGCGGCCGGCAAATTGTTTTTTGAGACGAGGAATAAATCTGGCCCTGGTTTAGTCCTGGCGCTGACGGACGCTGAATTACATACGTTTTTATGCGTGTGTGGCCACCTCTTTTTCAGCGGCTGGTCGAAGAAATCTTGAATTCTATGGTGGTACCTTTTAAGTAGCTCCCAAGATAACGAGATGGCAGGAGATGATTTTTTGGACGATTGCCCCTGGGTCCTGAATGAAAAATGGACAGACAAGCAAGCAGTTTTGGTGTGAGATATGTTTCTTCCTTCTTCAAACTAGCCGACAAAATAAGTGGGAAAAGAGAGGAAAACTGAAGGATGGGCATGAGCAGCAAACGTTTCCCACAAGAAACTTCGAAAAAATAGCATGGTAATCGGGAAACTTAAAGGAACTGGTAAGCAGTCTAAGTAGAAAGAAAGAGCTCATCTTCAGTATATGTGTTAATTGATATCGAAAATCAAAAACAATGATATACAGTTAAATAATAACATGTACAAATGGCCAAAATAAACATCTTTAAATTTCCCGATTATCTGGCGCATGCTGTTTTATGTGCGATGACAATGTCTCTCTTTCAGGCGTGAGTCAGGATAGCGCTGTGAAACTTGATCGTGTCACTTCCACTTATAACACCGTCCCATCGAATGGGCGCAAATTATCTGTGTCAAATCTGAGATATCTGTAACATTGTCTTCTCCATTTAACCCAGGAACATCTGATTTGTCTCCTCGAACAAAGAGACAATAGCTGTCAATATGATTGGCTTTCCACGTCGTAGGCGACAAATTCTAAACGAAATCTAAGGGCCATAATGATATGGACAAAAATGAAAGATTTGTCTGGCTACAATACCGCGTGATAACCGGATACATGACCAACTCAACCACAGGTCTGTCAATTTAACTGAATACTCGGTAAAGAAAACCCGGAGCTGCCCCATCTGCTATGTATAAAAACACTCCCCTGTGCCATTTTGGGCTGTCAGATGGACGATAATTTTGACCGCGTCAGAAGTTATTAGTTTTGACCGTGATTGGCAGTCCGGTCGGAGATCTTTCAGATGAGCATTTCAGATTAGCACTTCCCATGTAATTTTATCTGGACGCTACTCCTGACCCCCGCCATATCGCTTATCATTTTAAAAAAAGCGGCGGAGAGAAGTGATAGGTTGGAAAGTACCGTGTCCTCTTGGCAGAGGTGTCCGTGGCAGACAGGGCCCAGCCACATATATTATTTGCAAAGTAGGAGATTGGCGCTGCAGACTTGAGCGTTGGTTCTTTGTTGGAAAAAAATGAAAGAACACACACACACTCACACACACATAAACATGCATACACACAACGTACACACACTCAAAACAAATAAGTAACTAATAGTAACAGCCAAATATCATGTTTTCGAGTGTGCAATTTTTAAAGTAAGTGAGGGAAATCACAAGTATAATAACATAAAACTGCTTCTATAGCTCTTTATTAGTAACTTATCTGAAGTCGAATTTGGCTTTATGAATAGATCTACCGGTTAGTTTGACAATATTTCGTTTCAGGCTTGACCTTGTTTTGGAATATCACGAAGGTGCATTACTATGGTACATTTAAAAACTCTAATACACCTCTCTAAGCTGCAGTTCCATAGATATGTCCAGTTGCATTTATTATTAATTGTTTAAACATTTTATGAAGGTGAGATTGGGCAATCTAAAAAATCTCATTGGGTCAAGAGTACGGAAGGGAAAAGGGTGCATTTCGATTAGATTATTATCATCTCTAGTTTTTTGTCAAGACAAAGAGAGGCCAGCCGTTCTGTTGTAAGCCGGGCACAATCTGACACTTCACTCAGAGACCTGCCACTCTCTCATTGTCCCTTGATGCTTTGTCGAGGACCATGTCCAGACCTGTTCCGATAATTCAGTTATAATTCCGAGATTAGGCTCGCAGAGGGCTTCGTGAGTCATAACCTCTTCGGGAATGAGATGCCAAATTTCGGAATAACAAAACTCACTCGCGCCTTGTATCGATGGCTCTACCCACCGTCCTACTTTTTTATGTTGAGTTCTGTTCCATTGTCTCTCTCCCAGGCAATGGCTCTCCTCAGACAAAGGGACCCCAGCGCTCCCAGGCGAGAAATTTAAAAAGATTACACATCCGCAAAATTACGGCAATCCCCTGTTTATCGCCATTGGCGAGGAATTGATGTGTTATATTCTTAATTGGCTTCCCGCGAAAAAGAAGATTTTGTGCTATTTTCTCCCCAGCGAACTTGGCTACATGTTGTTAGTTGTCAGTACTAGGTCATAACCCCGCATGTCGCTTCATAACAATGAGCGGATTGGCCTTGGAAGTAAGAGCCATCATATTATTATGATCCATCTATTGAAAGAGCAGTGTCGCAGTCTTACATAGTTTTGTTGGATTACCTTAGACATCTCTCTTGTTGCTGAATGCAATCTTCCCCAAATAGTCAGAGGCTGGGTTTCACAGCAAAGCTGCCCAGTATCCTCATTTTTGTTCTGGATGAGCGCCACTGCCTGTCCTGGTAGCAGTTCCCAAGGCGATGCTAAGGCTTCCATTGTAGGGTTCCCTTTGTAATGTGCTTTCCCATTGTTTCTTTCAATGCGAGTTCTGATCCTGCTAGGCATATTGTGAGTAACATTAGGCGGGCAAATCTTTTCATGTAATTATGCGTCGGCGTGAACGAAAGTTATTGTACTTTTTTCTGTCCATACCAGTGCACACGCATATGCACACATGCACAAACGCACACATACATACACACACAGATACACACATACACACACACATATACCAGACTGTACACATTGTTGATATGCAACACCTTAATAATGAGCTTATTAAGCTGTTGCATTGTTGACTGAAAACTCCCTTCCTGTTCCCAAACAACCAATATGGAGCTCAGTGACTCCAAGCTGTTGAGCTCTGTCATGAATTTATATACGAACGGCTTTCTCACTCTGGTTACTCTAAATCAGTTACTGATTTTGAATGACATTCACTGGCTCACTTCTCTCTCTTTCCTCCTTCCTTTTCCTCTTTCACTGTCTTTCTCTCTTTCTCTATCTTTGTGTGTGTGTGTGTATCTGCAAATGAGTGCTTACATAGGATGTGCGTGAAAGCTAAATGCCGTCACTTACAAAAGATCTGATTCAATATCTTGAAAAGATAAAAAGGCATTTCCAACTATTTTAACATTATAACGCATGTGACAAACCATTCACGATGCATATGCTTATATAAAATCCACCAAGGCTGCTATGATAAATGATATCTTAAAGTCGGCCCCACTCTCTAGCGAATACATAGATGCCATTTTATTAGCTATTCACTAGGAACTCAGTGTGTTAGATTTTGCGTGTTCTTTCTGATTTGTGTCTTTATGTAACAAAGTGAATATAACTCCATGGATTTTGAGAGCGAGAGATTGATAATTACAAATAAAATATTCTGTTATTTATTTCCTGCCTTTCAGTCGGTTCCTGGCCCTGGCGCTTATGAGGTGAAGAGTACATTTATTAAACAGGCGCCGACTCTCAACACAGAGGGCATCGAAGTGGAACACCCACCGTTTTTATCTCAAGCCAAGGTGAGTATACAGGCGAGCGTGACAGACAGTGGTTTGATTGGAGCAAGTCATGATAGTAGATACAGATCGTCCTTAACTTGAATGCTGGAAATCATTTTCGATAATGAGGAAGATGATAATGAAGAAGTGGATGGGGCGGAGAACGACAAGATGAGCAATTAAAAGATAACAGTGAGGATTAACAGAGGATCTGTAGTTAGGCTTGATAGAACCATAATCAGTCTCTGATATAATAAATTAGGCGGACAGATTGTATATAGAGTATGAAAAGGAAAATTACAGTGAGCTGAATTGAAGGAAAAGAAAACGGAGTAGAAATGCAATTTGTCTCATGAAACTAATTTTGGTGTAAAAAATTGATGCTGATGATTTCATCCCATGTTCATCTAAATATACATATTAGGCACAACATTCATTTCTTGTAATGTTCTAGCACACATGTCTGATGCTGGCCACGAATTTGGATCAAGCCATGTATTTGATCCGTTCAGATAATAACCTGTAATAATGGCAATGATATAAGAAACAGAAAATGCTGACTGATCATTTTCAATCCATTTCTGCCGAAGATCCATACTAGACACAGCTATTCGCTGCCTATACATGTTCCATGGCATAATAATACTCTGCTTTTCAAAACATTTCAACCGGTTTCTATGGATGGCATATAACTTATGAGACGCGGCAATTCATTCCATATAGATGTGTCCTCGGTATATTCTATTATTCAGAAATTTGGCCAAAGTTTCAACCCGCCTTTATGGATGACACAAAATATAGACACGCCAATTCATTCCATGTAGATGTTCCTCATTTTATTCGTGGCCACAGTTCAGCTAGCCATGCCCATGGTCATAACACAAGTACGTAAATCAATATGAATGATGTTCCATGTATGTGGACCATGTTATTGGTGAAAAAATTATAGAGCTTATCTTCACAAGAAATAGCAAACGTCCAATCTTTATTTGTTTTCTCTTAATCATGCCAGTAACTCAAGCAAATGATATCTCTCTCTCTCTCTCTCTCTGTCTCGTGCTCTATCTCTCTCTCTCTCTCTCTCTCTTTTTAGGATAGATAGATATCTTTTAGATAGATAGCCAGAGAGAGAGAGAGAAAACACATACATGTATATAATCAAAGCCACGAAAAAAAAAATGATTGGCTGCTGTATTATGACAATGACGTGTCTGATGTATCTGATTCTGACAGAGATTCGGCCCTGTAAAATCCTTGACCCCAGCGCCAGGCTCCTACAACGATCCCCGTACAGCTTTAGACGCCCTGAAGAAGGTGTCGGGCCTGAAAAGGAGCCCATTCTCCCAAACGGCCGTCCGATTTAACCCCGAGCATCAAATGAAAAGAACTCCTGGTGAGTTGGCTGGGGCCATTTACATGTCACTTTTAATTTCAGAATAGTTGTCAAATGTCCAGACATGTGCAAGATATATCTTTTTTTTTTTTTTTAATCATGTTGTCATGTTATATTGGGCCATATTATATTATGATATGTTGTTTATTATGTTTTGTTACATTATGTTATGCTATGTTGTTCATGTTATGTTATGCTATGTTGTGTTTTGTTACATTATGATATGTTATGTTATATTATGTTGTTATCATGTGTCGTGTTATTTTGTTATTTTTTGCTCACACGACGGAAACTGAGAGATTGAGGAGGATAATCTCTGGAAGTTTAGAGAAAGGGAGGGTGAGAGAGAAGGGCCGGGGTTGAGAGGAGATAGAGGATGAGATGAGAGGAAGAGAAGACAGGTTGTATATCACCTAACAAGACGTTCAGAACTTTGAGAGATTTATCCCTCAGACAGAATCACGATGAATCTCGACAGTTTTTGTTGTTTTTTTTTTCCTCCAGAATTGAATCCCGTCATTTGGCCTTTGGATTATAACAGTTAATTGCAGTAGTTTTGTTTCTTACTCTGTGTTCAAGACCGAAATTCACATTCAGATTTAAAAATGAAAGCCTTTGTGTGTGTGTGTGTGTGTGTGTGCACGTTCGTATTTCTGTTTATTTATTTGTTTGTTTGAACGTTTGTCTGTTTAGTTATTCATTTGTTTATTATTGTGCCTTTACATTTCATTTTATGGTGAAAGGTATAGACTATTCATGCCTTATCCAAAACTAACAAATGGTTAATCATGACAAATAAGAAATTTGAAACTGGAACAGGATGATGAGCATATGTATTTCCCAGCCCCCGGCTTGCTAAAATTTGGGTCACGGATAATGAGAAAATATGATATGCTTGTTCTTGCTATTGAAATGTTTCCTATCTGGCAGCCATGTTACCGATGGTCTGATAGTTCCACTAACTATCTGACTATCCTTACATCATTTACATCTTTCTTTGTGCCTTCTTGCTTGACGTCAGCCAGGCAATCACATGGCAGGAGACCCCTTCAGATGAGATCTTACTCAATTCTCACTGAATAATGAGAATTCGTCAACTACCCTTCTTTCTTCCCGCACGTTTTCGTTTGATTTTTCCTCAAAGTTTGGCTATGAAAAAATAAGAAGTGGCAAATAATCGTTTTGTCAATAACTGCTGGTATTGGCTGTTTTAGAGTCTAACACATGAGGAATGAAACTGGGACCTGATTCCGCTTATTTGGAACTCAACAGATCTAAGATGACTTACGTTTTGTAAAATATGATAATGTAAGGTATGAAAAATAAAGTAAAAGGGTAAAATGTTTCACACAGCCAAAAGGGCAAACCCTGACATTCTCATAGAAAGATCTGTGTAATGTGCATTAGTCCGTGGCATGACTACGTGAGCCAAATTTCCATCCATAAACGAATTGAAAATGGAAACGTCAGTGTAAGGGAATGAAGACAGACAGAGAAAAATTATATTATGTTCTGTTTAACCAAAAGTCAACTTAGCAGGAATAAAGTCAACCAAACCAAGGGAAATTAACATTTCCTACATATTAACAATACACTGTAGAACGAATTTTGCTCGATTCGTATGGGATATTGGTAATGATTGCCTTCACGGAACATCGCTCGAATACTTCATCATTTATATCAGACCAATTCTGAATCTTTTTTTTTCCCTTGGGAATTTATAGGAGGAAGGGTGCATGAGTTTTTCAGCTTTTAATTGGAACCATTTTAACATTCTGACCTACCTGAAGCTACTTTGTTCAGAAAGATGGCGGTAGTTAGCAGCTGTGTGGAGATGCAGTCGCCCTTTTAAAGATTATACCGCACTGTGATGAGATTTTAATAGAGATGAGGAAGTAGTGCAGACAGACGGTCGCCTGGACTTAGATCAAATATACAAAGATATCAAAGACCAGCTTTAGCCCCGCGTTGACTTCATTCCGTTAGACTGACGTTCAAACACCACGCTATCTTCTTTGTTCCTGGAACATCTCTCAAAAACAGTTGTCAACGAGTCTCATGTTCACCATGAAACATGTGCCTTATCATATTAGGATTGTCTGTTTAACTGCATAATTCTCGTTCTTTTGGCCGCCGACTGCCGCCTTTGTATCAAAGCAGGAATAAAATAAATATCCTAACTCGCAGAAATCCTGCGATCACAGAGATATGGTTTGTTTCCTCGCTGATTAAGATTTGCTGGACCCAGGACGTCTTCGCCTTCTTTTTCCTTTTGTTCTTTAGCCTCTCACCTTTGGCCACTGTACTGTTTACCTCAGCAAGTAATTGCCTGTGCTTCAAAAGAACGAGAAGCACCGGTCCTGGCTACTCTCATGACCAGTAACAAGGCAAAGAGCAGATGAATCACCCAGATAAGTTTGATGCATTGAATGTCAGAGGGGCATCCCCGCCATTAACACCACTGCTTTATAGGCCCGGCTCAATTTTTCCATGTTATGTATTGTTGCCAACGCCCGACCGCCTCTCCCTTTCTTCCTATCCTGAATTATGACAGCGTAAAGGCTCCGGGCCGTAATTGTAATGTCTACATTGTGAGACATTCCGGGAGATAATCTATTGGCGGAGCTGTCAAGATTCGGGTGTGGAGGGAATTACTCATCTAGGGCAAAGCGTGCATTCTCAGAGCCGCGATCAGCTCCCCAGAAATCGCTAAACATTTCAATCCCACTCATAGTAAAAACCATTTCATCATTTCGGTTGCTTTCCTGTTGGGTGAGCAAAACGTCTTCAGATTGTTTTAACAGTGACCTTATGACATGGGAAAATGAGCAGTTAGATGCTGATTATGCTTGCACTGTTTTGTTTCATATGTTTTTATTGTTGTTGTTGTTGTTGTTGTTTTGTTATATTTTGTTCTAGCAAAATCTTCCACAACACAGTTTGGAATTTCTATCTCTTCTTTCTCTTCCTCTTAGCTTCAGATGAGGATGCAATAATTATCTCAGGAGTCCACGTCTTAGACAATTCACTGCTTGGCGCGAATTCACCTTGTTTCTTTCTCTTGCCGTGTTAGTGTGTATGGCTCGAACAGTAAGTTCAAGTCGCTGAATCTTCCCTTATGATCTTTCTCCGCATTTCAGGATGGATTGCCATGGTATCGATCCTAATCGCCCAAAACTTCCTGATTGCCTTCTCAATCACTGAACACTCTGATCAAAAGACACACAGGGGGGAAGTGGAGCAGGAGAGAGGTCAATGAAAAGAAATGATGGCCACAAAACATCTTTAATTTCCTATGATCAATTTCAGGTCCTGGTGCCTATAATATCAGCGGTATGGGTGCCGAGAGCATGCGCAAAGCTTATCTGGAGGCCACACGAAAGGGTGTGTTTGGGACCACGTCCTCTAGAGCACAGCCCATGTCCCGCAAAGAGGAGCCGGATGTCCCTGGTCCCGCCCACTACCAGGTGAAGGAGAAGATCTATCAAGCACGCTATCCACAAATGGGGTCCAACTTTGCCTCTGTCACTGCTCGCCTGAAGGAGCCGGACCAGGTGAGTCGGTCAGAGATCTGTAAATCTTCCTGTTCCCCACTGTCTTCTCTCAGCTTGCCCACCTGAGAATGCCTACCACCACGAAAGAGTGCAAGTGCCAAACTGTTAAAGATTCGAGAGATCCAAATTAAGTCTTTTTACAACAATGTTTCAAATTTGGCATGACGGAACATTTGCCCTTTACCTTTTGTCAGATCTCCCCACCCCACATCTCTTTACACTACTCGCTCACATGAAGAAGCCTGTCACCACAAAGAAAGCTCAAGTAGCAAGTTCCCAGCTGTATGGAAGATACAAATTTAGTTTTATAACAACAAAATTCCCTTTTTGTCCTCTATGCTACATCAGGATGGCATAAATTCAAGGGTGGTAGGAATTAGTCTCTTCTGTTCGTGATTTAGTATCTGATCAAGCCATTTCTTTTTCTGGTGGTAGGACAAACATGCCAACTCGTTATATTTATGTTTGAAATACCTCCGGAGATGCCACAATGTTACAGGCAGATGTTACTTGCATGCACATCCCTGAACTATCCGTATTGTCATCTTTGAACTGTACTGTAATAGAGACGTATCTACTCTGTTCTAGACCCTAGCGTAGTTCTTCTTTGGAGACAGTGTTAATTTTCCTGTTTATATGACGCCGAGCACAAAACGCTGAAAAGCCTGTGAGAGAATTGGTATTACTGAAGTATCCACGTCCAGATGATATCGCAGTTCATTGTGGCCCCTGCATTTGCTGTCCCTCCTTGCTCCCCTAAGTCACCTTATAGACAAGCATATTGCTTGTAAGACACCATTAGTTTTTCTGTCATATGAGACTGAATCCAAGAACAACTAATCAACAACGTGTGTGCGTCTGGGCTATGTTACTACAACAAATGTGTGGTGGACAAACAAACAATTAATGTTAAATGCAATGACTTTGTTAGTCGTGACAGGACTGGAAGAGTGGATGAAGTCTGAATCTTAACTCTTTGGAACTGTCATGGCTACAAGGATAAGAATTCTGAGAAATCAGATGACATTGAGCAAAATACTATAATCATAACATGATACTTTAGTTTAAATTATCAGGGGAATATATAACTGACATTCCATTAAAAAAAAATAATTTAAAAAAAATAATAATAAAAGTAAAAAAAGAACTGTCTTTGCGATGAGAAGGTTAATGACAAGAATGTCACCGCTAAATTGCTTTACTTAGCCTGACCTAGTGAGTGAAATCACAGATATTTAGTGGTACATACAGCAGTACTGAAGTAGGAGAATCTAAAAGCCAAGTCGTAATATAGGAGTGTTTAACCTCCTTTTTGAGCCGCTGCCCCATTAACTCTATTAGTACCAGTCTCCCCGTGAGGTAGATTGAAAAGGTGATTATAGTAATGATTGCTTAAGTAGATGAGCGAATAAGTGATTCTTTTGCTACCGCCGTTCCAGTACCAAGCCTGATGGCATTTAAACTGTTGGAAGAGTTGGAGGAGTCAAAGATCACCGTTAAAATGGCCCAGATAACAACGGAGAAGGAAGGGATGGGGCGGAGGGCTTTACCTGAGCTTTATTTGAGTGACTTCCGAGAGAAATTGACGAAGAGATGGTAGTTTGAAATCAGGTATATTCAAAGTCAATGGTTTAACACTTTCTTCTAACAAGAACATAATCGTTAAAAACTAATAACGAAACTCTCTTAAATTTTGGCTGTAGGATTTTTTTTTTACAACAGCAGTTCAGATGCATACGTCTTGGAATTACAGAAACGTCGGTCTCTTGTTTGATTTTTTTGGTCGATGCATGTTGTTAAAAGATACTGTTGATATTTTAATGGTGCAGCTAAACAATGAAATTGTCAGCTACAAATAGCAAATTGCACAAAGGCATTACTGAGACAAAAGTTACACTTTGAAATGGTAAATAGAAATTTCTTAAAATGTGGACCACAAATAAGAAAATACAATTTAAAAAAAAAAAAAAAACTCTTTTGCATCTACCCTTCATACATTTGCTATAAAAGTAGACTGATGCTGTCAATTTTATAATGCAATAGGAATAACCCAGAATACTGCAGGAAGTAATTTCCCTATCATTTTTGTTTCCACTTTTTTTTCTCCAATACGACAAAACATCGTTGGCATAACTGAAAAATTTAAACCGTTTTTGAATAATGATTTCGAAGATAATTTTTGAAGCTTTGATCAGACAATTTTTTTTTCTGATCTCACGAACTGAACTACCCGAAGTTTAAAAAGCAAAGCTGAATGAAGAGAGTTAGTGCTTCTTCAGCATTTTACTAAACCGCCCGTGGGAGCTTCGTTTATGTCATCAAGTGTTGTTTGTTAGTCTGTCTGAACCCTTTAATTCTCTCTTTTATTTTGTTTTCTGTCATACAAGTCCTTCAAACCAACTTAATGTCGAGACTACCGCAGACACAAACCCTCTTGAAATTAATTTTGGTCTACTTTTGCCTGTTCGATGCCACCCAGGAGATGTCAAGTAAGACACTTCATTACGAGAGGAAAACAGGACTGATATACCAGACAGATCTATTATAGATAGCCATGTTGCCTAGTATTAACAAATCATGAATATATCAGTATCTGTGAAAAATACCATCTCTTTCAAAGATCCTTAATTAGTATTCAGTGTCGCTTGTCATAGACCTCACAGATGATTGGGTTGGTTATATTTCAACCTTCTTTTCATCTCCATTATAGTATTTGACTTTTCACCATTGTTTACTATTATTATGATTATTTTTAATAGTGTCCATAGGATAAAGAAGTATAGTAGAAATAACAAAAGTCGAAAAAACATTACTTATTAGGTTTGCTCGGTGTTAGCTTTAAGTTCTGTGATTGTGTGACTGAGGAGTCGGGGAATTTGGGGGAAGGGGAGGGGGGGGAGATTTGGAGAAACATGTTTTTAGTGGACAGTAAACACGGAGTCTGTGAAGAGAGTGACGAGAGGAGAATAAAAAGACATCTTGTTAAAGAGAGACTAGGACAGAGAGGTGGATTACTGTGAGAGGCTAGAGACGGTGTAACATCTTTATTGTGTGTGTAACGGGATTGACCATAATACAGTAAGTTATGGCGGTTTTTGTTTCTTGTTTGCTCCTTTCCTTCTTTCTTCCTTTCTTTCTTTCTTGTTGGAGAACTTTCAGTTTTGTATACCGTCCTTTTTTTTTTTCCTTCTTATTTGTTATTCCCCTTTCTTATTTCTGTCATACTTTTATTTTTGTTCCTACTCGTCCCCCCC
>JBCEWB010000012.1:379519-392250 GCA_039654565.1 Peronia peronii | reverse complement strand
TCTGTCTCTGTCTCTCTCTCTCTCTCTCTCTCTCTCTCTCTCTCTCTCTCTCTCTCTCTCGCTAGCATCATTCATGCCACTTTGCACGTGTGATTCTCTGTGAACCTTTTTCTCACGTTTCCATCTTTCGAACTTTCTCTCTCTATGTATATAGTACCCCCTGACATCTATTTCCACACCGTCCACATCAGTAGTCCTTCCACAGAGAAAGAGAGAAAGAGACACTAAGACAGCTAATATACCATATGTCTGACTTGCGCACTTCGACCATTCGTTGCGTTTTAAGTGCATCTGCAGGTGTGCAAAGGATGTATGTACAGTAGCCCTACTGCACACATTTGAGCACTGGGCCGACTTGTTTCTCGATCTCACCTCCATCACCCCTCCCCTCCCCTCCCCCCCCCCCCCCCTCACCTCAACTCGGCTCCTAAAAAGCAATGAGATAAACCCTTTCCATTCCACTAATCTAATACATTGTGATTGGTAGGAGCTGATACCATAAATACCAGCTCGGAAGCTTTTGCCTTCACGTCAGATGTGCTGAAATGTATCCTTTAAACATAGACCGTTCCGTCAGGCTATAGCTGGGTCGATAAGAGAGCACAAAAGGCTGGATCTTGGCGAGTGGAAGCCTTCTCTTTTCATGCAACGTTTTTGTGGAAAGCACACTATACCAGCGTCTGCCATAAGCACCTGATGGATGATGTTTATTACTACAAGGCTGATGTAGGCATAAAGCCCGGTCATCTCTCCTTACCCGGTGCATTAATCAGTCTGGCCGACCCGGCCCCGACGGCTCTTCGGACGAGGGTTGACCTGGAGGTACCACCAGGAGAAAGGGATGGATGAATGGGGATTAACAGCCCAGGCTGCTGCCAACGGATGGTGGAGTAGCTGGATTTTCTGGACCTATCACCGGAGTCCACGGGCTTTTTTCCTAAAAAAAAAAAAAAACGCCATTCCGAGAAAATCATGATTTAGTTTGGCCTCTTTTTTTTTGACACGTTGTGAGCAAAATGATTTTTTTTTTTTTTTTAAGAATGATTTGAACAATAGATTCTCTTTTTGATATTGTGGACAATTATTATATTTGGAATAATTAGATGGGTGGAGAATTTGTTAAGCTGTGATTCAGAGGTGTTTTGTCAAAGTGTGCGAAGGGCGAGGAATAGTCCTGGACTTAGAGAGAGAGCAGGGAGGGAGGAGGGAGGGGCAGGGGGTCAGATAATTATGAAACGTGCCATTCGAACCTGTCATTTCCTATATATTATATGTACGGCATACTGGTGCTCATGGAGTAAGGGGAAAACAGTGGCATTAGTAAAGATTGCCGTTCATAATGTATGTAATAACCTTCTATTCACCAGATAACGAAATATTAGTCTTCACAGTTTGTGTTCCATGTGTCGCCAGTTCGCTGATTGATCTAGATATACTTAATGAAAAGAATTTGTCAAGAAATTACGATAGTTTTTTTTTCCCTAGATCCCTCTGAGGTTCTTTAAACGATCACTGTTTGAAGGCTATTCGCCAGCTGTGGTAGTTTCAAATTATCGTTTCAAAACAAGAAGGCGAAGAGGAAGGAGAAAAAAAGAGAGGTGGGAGAAGCAGACAGGGGGGTATTTCACACACACACACACACATACACACACACAAACACACACACATACACAAAGCAAATGAAATATGAAAGGAACATAGAAATAAATATAATCTGTAGAAACCACTGAACAATAAAATCATCTGGCAAAAAAAACCCATTCATTTTGATATCAAACGATTTGGGCTTATAAATTTGTTAAATATAACCATTTCCCATGCAGCTGGAAAAAGCAGGCTGTCAGCTAGAGAACTGATGTTTTTTATTGCTTCAGACATTGCAGTTATTGGAAACAGAGCGAGATGGATTTCTTGTTGTTCCTTGAATTTAGAACGGGAGATAAAGATGGGCGACGAAGGAAAGGTGACGGATGAAATGAAAAGGAAAAGTGGATGTCAAGTTGCTGGAATAAGAGCCAGAAATGGCCGGAGCAGGAACTCGGTATAGCCATGAGTAGCTGATTCAGTGGTCAGTATCTCCTCCTGACACTTGCCTTGCCCTGCTGAATTAAGCTTGACATCCGTCTTGGTTAGAGAATACTTAAGTGCACTGAGTCCAGTTCATATTGAAGAATTCTTTTTTTTTTTTTTTTTCTGTTTATTGTGGATCAAATTGTGAAGAAAGATTGGTCAGTCATCGTCACACATATAAGATCACTTGCTTACTCTGTTCTATCGTAACTGAAAATATTGTAAAGTGCCATCTAAGAACAGTTGCCGTCTTTCCAAGACATAAACATGTTCAGTAAATATCGGCAATATAGTATGAAATTACCAGAATAGACTGAATTAAATACACACTAAAACTGTTTCGCTTGAACACGGTTAATTGAAAAGTGTTAGTTATTTTCAGTGATTTGTTTCTTATTCAGATATGCCTCACCAATGTATCCTGTCTGACATTATTACGTAATGAACTGTGCGTATTCAATGACCTCTGATCTGCAAGGCCATATTTAATTGTGTTGTAGTTGCTGCTGGCGTTGCTGCTGTGGCTGCAGTAATGTTGTTGCTTTTCTTATCACGTTTCCATTTTCTCAATTCCGAAATTAATTTATGATTTTGCTTGGCTTTAGTTTCGATTTTTATCGAGATCATTTGTACGATTGATCTTCGTTTGCTTCAGAACGTTATTGATTCCGTCTGTATTGCTGCTGCTATTAAGGTAATTCCAAGTTGTACCGGCTTTTAAGTGACTTCGTCATCTCCGCCGGAATCCACGCTATAGCCACAGGGTCCATTCTCTCAGACCTGGAATTATTCATCCCAGCTTTGTGCAAGCAATGAGAGCAAAATGGAGAGAGACGTCATTACGAGAGAGGTTTTCATTGCGGTCATAAAATTCCAAGGGCTGCATGAACCAGTGCAGGGCAGCCATAGAAGAGATGATGACCCCATTGTGTCTCCAAATTGGTCGAATCACGTTACACGATTATATTAGAGCGAGTTTCCCAGTCTCCGTTGACTGCAAAGTGAAGAAAAAACGCCACGATTCCCAGGAATGATTTCGTATTTTCCCACTCAGATGAATGCTTTTCTCATAATTAGGCCGGCAGGAACGGGAGAGCTGCTATTATAAGCTTTTCCTAGAAATGACGGATTGCTTTTGATATGCAGTTTTTTTCCTTTACTCCCACCCAAGCGATCTAAATATGCATTTTCTTTGCTCTAGGAATTGTTGCCCGGTTATCTGTTCCACCTGCCGGTTAACTATGTGTCGCATTCAGTGTTTAGACCTTGTTCTAGGCAAGATGTTTACCTGTCGGTGGTACGGTAATTTGGTCATCTTAACTCTTTTGTCTCTTTCTGTTCACATGGAAACCAGAAGAGTATTCACGACGAATAATCACAGCCAGTTTTGTTGTTGTTGTTGTTTGTTGTTGTTGTTGTTGTTTGTTATTGTTTGTTCTTGTTTGTTGTTGTTGTTGTTGTTGCTGCTGCTGCTGCTGCTGTTGTTGTTGTTGTTGTTTCTTCTTCACATCTGATAAGTGCAGTTTGTGCACAGATCAGTTGGGTGATGCATTTATATAGTCAAAGAAATGTTATTGCAGGATTGCCACATTATATTGTTGGGCATGCTGTCAGAATACTTCCTGTGGGTTGCAGAAAAATGGAGTATTATAGTTATCTGCTCGCACTCCTAGCTGTGCCCTTCTCGTTTACTCGAATCATGGATAATATTATATTTCTTTTTATATACCATTATATTACTACAGATCTGCATCGGTGTGATGATGAATATCTTTTTCCTTGCATTGTAAGCAAATGTGGTTCTGAGTTCCATCGTCATAGATGATAATGGATTCATACGAATTCTCTGAATATGTCCATTCTGTCCAGATTCATATGCCCCTCTTGCTCTAATAATGTTGTGAAGCGAAATCAACTGAGCTGTTTATAAAATATCTTAATTACGATCCTCTGTGCTGACTCTATTTTGTACTTTAACGAATCAAGAAGCCGTGTTCGCTGAATAGAGAGATTCCATTTTACCGATAAGCAAATGTGCACTGGGCAACCTCTTAGCAATTTTCCTCAACCTGTCTTTCACGTGTTCGCATGTTTTCGGTCCCTCTGTAAAAGAAACGAGCATCCTCTGCTCTTCTTTTAAGTCTTCTTTATACACACTGCTGGCCGTTCAGTGAAATGGGCGGTAATGGTTACCCCACGACCAGCCGCAGTGATTGAGTTGATGATAGGCACCAGACGAACACAATGATTAAGCTTAATTGTGGCGGAAGGAAGCGGTCAGTCTGGAATGCCCGGGTCACAGTGACATTCCTTTGATTATGTTTAGACAGCCCCCACCTGGCGGTTTCCGAACACAGTGAAGAAGCCAGAGCCCCCGAAGAAAGTTGGGGACCTCATATATTTCCGTTAATCCACCGTCATTACAGCCAACACGAGCCCCTCAATCGAGCCATAATGACCGCGGATGGAGCTCCTCCAGTGAGTACAAGGCCATAACTCACGTCCAATGAGGCGGATGGTTTTAGCATCACTGCCATGAGTGGGGCAGCTTGGTGCTGGCACTTCAGTTCGGTGTTTGCAAACAAGACTCCTTTTGACCTGGGCAAATGGCTCCCCCAGAATACGATTACAGCTGGTCGGAGAAAGTTCATGTCGGTTCATGGAGTGGTCAGCTTCATTGCCTGTCACTCACCTCTATTTTATACCAACTGTTTCATTGCCTGATCCAGCACACATGTCCACTCACTCAATAGAAAAGGTCCAATGCACCGTGACTCATATGTTTCACAGTATGGCAGTTCTCATCTAGGTAACGGCCATAGTACCACAGAACATAGTTTTCTTCTAGCTGAATGTTGCGGGTGCTTTCTCTTTATGTAACATATTGAACATAACAATTTTGAAAACAAGTTCGAGTGGTGAACACCATGATCTGCAGTTAAACATTCTGTTAGTCAGATGGTGCATTACCTTTGATGTTCAGGCATTGTTTAACGTAATGCCGTTCATTTCGATTCCTTCCTGTTGCAAGAGGGCGATCTGACTTTAGAAATGAGAAGGTTCTGCTGAGTACGTAGCATAAATTTTGTGATGATGTATGTGTTTTCACGAGATATTTTCTTGGTATTGTCTTGTGAGGCTTATGTAGCATTATTGTTATTTATTATCATTGTTTATATGACATGCGTGGATTACTTGAGAAAATTCTCTTTAAATGAGTTATTCCCAAGTAATATCAAGTCTTTCCTTGTGGCAATTGTTCTGTTTTGTGGCTGTTGCTGTTCTTGGTGTTGTTTTATGTGTTGTAGAGAAAGAAAAATGGGAAAAGAGAAAGGTAATAGATTTCCCCTTGTCACTGACATTTTAAAGCAATTAGGAAAGAAGGACATTAAATGTGTGAATTATCAGTAACAGGAGAACACAGCTGCAGCCCCCCGCCCTCCCTCTCCTTCCCCGTCTAATAATCTGGGCATTCTTCGACCAACAGTTTTCAGATATTGCTTGATCAACAATCTAAAACACCAGGCACGAGAGCGAGTGCTCGTTTCATCAGAACCTCCAGGTTCCAGAAGTACTTCAGAAAAACCTTCAGACTGACCACCCATCTTTACACTTATGTCACTGCTAAACGGCTCAGACGTGGACAAACCTGTAATTGGTCAGTTCAAAGATGCCTCTCTAATCAAAGAGCATCTAGAAAAGCCATACCGGATTCTTCTTTAACCCTCCGTGCCTGTTCAGGCACAGGTCCAGGTTCAGACTAGAATGTCATCGGAGATGCTGGGGAGCGTGGCGGTTCCGCCCCATACCCATCCGTTATCTGGAGCGTTTTAATTGCCTGCTCGGTCTCCCTGGCCCAGCTGTTGACATGTTCCATGACTCTCTTACCTGGGGACGTTATCGCGGCCTGGCCATCTCAATAAAACGGCTGGCAAATTTGTTGTCAGGAACCGTAGGAGCCGCCGGATGGCTTTATGCCTTTCATCCTTTCATATTATTATCTCGGCCGTCTTCCCTTGTTCTGGCACTCCCGTCGTTAATGCCTGTGAACAGGAACGTTTCATTTGGACTGTGCCAAGACCCTTTTCTCCCCACATGCTCTCCGAGTTCTGTTCTTTTCCCTACCCCGCAAATATTTTGTTGTCTTGTTTTCTGATGTGAGACAAACCTTGTTTGCCGTCATGTCGTCGAAGTCCCTAATCTTCGCTGTTTCCAAGACACATTTATTGCTAGCATTTATTTTGAGATGTGGCCGGTTGCTAACATTTGCAAAGTGTTATGGCAAACAAGGGGGAAAAAAAGTCTAGTTCTTCTCCACTCCTCCCTCCTCCCCCCTCTCTCTCTCTCTCTCTCTCTCTCTCTCTCTCTCTCTCTCTCTCTCTCTCTCTCGTAACGCTGCAAACGGTCGTAGGAGATGATGCTATCCAAATGAATCGTCATTAAGGTAATCGTCTTAAAATAAACCTTTAAAAAGTTATAGTTGATGTTCCGTTTTTTGAATTCTGAAACACTTCGGTTTAGAAAGCTAATGACCGTCGTGTTCTTCAGATTATAACAGAAAATACTTCCATTATTTGTCTTCAGATATTCTGCTAATAACTGCAGTATACTTTGGAATTTTACGATCCCTAGTATACTTAGCTGGCAAATCACCATAAAATCAATACCACTTTTCCTATCAGAGATCAAAATATGTTATTATATAGATTATCTTCGGTAGAGTGACTATATTTCTAGGACACCCCGTAATGAGTATCCGCATCCTGTCCTCAAAAGCTGCTCATCCACACAAAAACCTCCCACGAACGTCTGACTCCCTCAGTCCTTTCCCTACCACCAGTCATAATCTGGAAGTCTCCCTTCCGAATTTCACACGCTCCGTTGCCCGAAGTCCGACACGTTATTGCTTCCTGAGGCTCTCAGCCAAAGCTCAGCTGCATAGATTCGTCCTCATAAAACTGAGGATCGCCATGCGATTGGTCCAACTTCGTGTACCTAGGAAACCTCTCGTATTTTATGATTGGATCAAGCATTCCATATCAGATAATGCGCATCCAAGTATTTATTGTGCCCGCTTTTCTTGCTCTCTTCCGGAATCTACACGGCACTTCCCCCTTAACTTTTTTTTAGTTATTTCCCATCAGTTCCGTCCCTTTAATGAAAAGAAGACTTTTATTTGCGAAAGAGTTTATTCAGGAGGAACATAAAAGTCAAAGTATGCCTCATTGTTTTGGTCCAGTTGTAGTTTATGAACTCATGAACCAGTTTTCACACGACATGTTAATTGTTTATCTTGAGGATTCATAGTCTGGGAGAAGTTTATTATGTGTGAAATTGTAAATGACAGAATTTTGGAAGATGGCCTCTGGATTGATATAGGACAGTATTCACTATTCGCTCCGTCTCTGTTGTTGCAGTACTGTGGTTGTTGCTTTAGTTTTGACAGACATTTCGTTCTGTAAAAGCTGCCGACCTGACCTGCAAAAGAAAATTACTTGAGCTTATATCTTGAATTACACTGTTCCATCTTTCACTCTTAATCTGATTAGCTTCAGGCCAAAATTGCACAAAGTCATCCGTGTCTCGATCTCTATGAGTTGCAAGTCCTGCTGTTGCTGTTTTAGTGTGATAAACATTCCATTCTCTATAAATCGATGACTTGACCTGCTAGGAAAATTACATGTGCTACAGCTCACGCCATGAACGGCTGTACTGTCTTTTACCATAGTTCGGACGATTACTTAACTGTGCAGAATTGTTCCTGGCTTTGTTGTTGTTATTATTGTTGTCGTTTCCATTCTATAAAGCCGCTAACGTGACCTGCTGGAGAAAATTACTTAAGCTCACGCTAGAAGTACGCTGTCCCATCTTTCACCCTCGCTGACGCTCTTGTCAAATAAGTGTGCAGCCAATTTACCCCGGCAGTGGCTTATTGCTCTTTCATTTTCTCATCGAATGTGTATCTATGCACAATCTAAATTAGATGTATGGAATCGCTCCAAGCGGCTTGGCAAATACGGCCAATGATAGGAAGGAGAAGAGGAGAAGATATAAAAGCGGTGCCAGTTTATACGGCATGTCATTATCTTCTTCCCGTACATCATGCATAGAAATAAGTAATATGATTCTTCCCTTACTTCTGGGTGAGTCTGAGCAGCGATGTCCATGAATTGTTTGACCCACCTTCTATATGGCCTTAGATGGAAAACGCATTTTTTTTCCCTCTTGGACATTGTAAGAAATGGATCAAGCGATGCTGAGTGATAGATAACAATGTTAGGGAATAGAATATAACAACACCTTCATAACACTGCACTTCGCTGTGCGCATTTATTTTGTAGAAAATATTTACCTTTGCACCGTATTAGGAATATTATTTTCTCCAGATTGCATGTGAATGATGGACAAGTTACTGTTGTACATTCAATGCTAGAGCGTTACATGCAGCCGGTGCTCCTTACTTCGGTTTTGTTTACAATTTGTTGGATACGATAGATTGGCACAAAAATGAGGAACTAAGGAGAATAGGGCCAGGACGAGAGAGAGGGAAAGAGAAAGAGAGAGGGAAAGAGAACGAGAGAAGGAAAGAGAAAGAGAGAGAGAGAAAAAAAAGAGAAAGAGAAAGGTTCAAAGACATAGAAAACAAACTTGAATAATAACCTCATTTCTCGTATCAGTGGAATATTTTGTGAGTTTTATTTTACATTGTCTTATCAGAAACTGCATCCAGTCTCTCTGTGGCGCAAAATATTCATGTGGCATCACCAGACTTTTATTTAAACATATTACAATAAAAGGCACAAAAGATGAAACCTCTTTTCTCTGTGCGTCACCTCAGATGCAAGGTTTCTACAAAGGGATTCTTTAGCAATGCATTGTTGGGCAAGACGATATCATGCCGGATCTGAAGCCCAAAGAAACGGCTTTGTCACAACGCATGGTAGGACGGCCCGTATTAGCATGTCATAAAACTTTCAGGAAGAGATTAAGCCTAACTGCAAACCAAAACCTCAGTGGCTACTGATGCTGGGCCGAGGCGAGAGCATCGAATGCGGGTCGATCTGCATGGTTTCTACATTACACGTGACAGAGGCTGGGCTGTGAGATTTATTGGCGGGACCGTATCCTGTCCACTTGGTGCGTCCTTCTTTTTGTTCTAGCCCGTCACCTCAGACCTGCAGTTGCACTGGTCATTCTGTAACACTATGTAGCTCTGAGAGAATTCACTTGTTATGATCTGTCCCGAGTTCATTCCAACTTGGCGGTCTTCGAACACAATGCCCAGGTCCTCTCGGAGGGCGCGTGACCCCCAGACTATCTCATGCAAATGAGGGCTTTGTCTCGCGCGCGGACCGCACGCGACCCTAACAACATTTTCCCAATGAAATGTCACCGAGCTAGCGGTCACGCCCTATGACTTTGGGGCGAGAGAGCTCATTTCGGTCAAAGATGATGGAAGCGCTGCAAAAAACTCGCGTTTTTCCTTCCAGATTGCCCGGACTAATGACCGAGGGAGAGGATAGCGCTTTGTTGCATGTTTCAGCGTGGGAAGATTATGTGGATGAGAGGGAGTTTGGGGGACACAATGATCCCATTTGTGACTCATTCATTAAGGGAAAAAACAGGGTGGGGCAGCGCTGCGGTCTACAATCTTCTACAGAGGGAAGAGCTAAAAAAATTGGTCTGCCGAGCTCTTCTGATTGGGCAGATCTTTTACACCAGCAATTTTATTTCAAAGAAAGGAACGATGGCTTTGGAAAGAAGTGATGGTGAGAGTAAGGCACAGTGGAAGATCAGCAAAGACGGCTGGAGGATAGAATGGGGTGAGAGAACTAGGAGAAAAGGAGTTGGGTTGGTTGTTTTAGGGGGGTGGGGGTGGGGGCGGAATATGTTGGAAAAGTGGGAAATTAGAGATTGATGTGGAAAAAAAGAAGAATTTAAGGAAAACATGGAAAGAGGGAGTGCAGAACAAAACGGGCGACCAGGATAGAATGGACAACCAGAACTGACTATTGTTAAAAGTTCCCGCATCGGTGATTATACATTTTTTCATTATGCTCTTCCAAGACTAACCCTTCAAACCTTTTACACTATGATGTGCTCCATCTGCACGTATAAATGGCTGTTTCTTCGGATATAAATAGGATTATTGATGTTTGGCCATGAAGTCTGAAATTCAATGCCACCCAGTTGGAGATTCAGCTCCTTGTGGATCTAATCTGTCAACTGAAGCGCACTGGTTGCCAGCTGCTGCCTTTCTTATATTTCTTTAGAAAACATCAATTTTAAAATAATTATAATAACATGAAACAGTTGTTATGCTAGAAGTGATCGTTGAGGCAAGGAGAATGGCGGTGAAAGATTGCTGGGATTCATTCCTTGGAATTTATCATTGTCTATTATTACTGGACTTTGTGAACAATTTAGATATCTTCGCCATCCACAATGGGATGGAATTGCCAATCTCATGTTTTGAGGAGATGTTGACGGCAAGTGTATATTTTATGTTGATCAGAGACATTGTCACAAAACTAGAGTGTTGTTTCCTGATATTCGTAGTTTTTAAAAACGTGAGTTTATTCTGCAGTTGCTTCTGTTCATCTCTTGTTCCCTCAATCCAAAACGCATTTATCAAGTCTCCCTCTGGATCTCCTACACAAACCAAAATAATTATGGATATTTTTTCGGGATTTTGGAAAGCCAGCTGCTCTGTTTTATGCCATCCAGTCTATTTTTCCCATTTTCGAAGGCCGTCAAACTTAAGATGAACCATAAGACTATACAAGATGAAGAAGGGAATTACAGAAGATCGCCTTCCTGTCTGTTCTCTGGGCCGTAATTAATCCATCCATGCATGTACAAGGTCATTTCCAGCAACGGGGTTATCCTTCCCCCTCCCCCATTTTCCCTTTCTCCTCTCTCTGTCTATTACTGGTTTCTCCATTGATATTCTCCTTTGCCGCCTCTGTAAAGAGCGGCCTTCTATTATTATAACGTTTCTATTTTCTGGAAATAAAACCAGTTGAAGCGAATATATTTATCACTATTTAAGTACAGTTTTAAATGTTCCCTTTTCCCTTAAAAATTGCCTTCAATTGTCTACACATATAGTAGTTCCAAAAAAAAAATTGATTGATTAGTTGAGCTAAAAGGCTCATCTTCATGTATTCATTAACGTAACCTCCAGAGTTTTCTGATCAAAGTTTATCATTTATCGGTCGTATAAGAATGGACCATTTATCACGTTAGTGGCAAGGGCCATAAAGTGAACTTTTAAGTGTTCCCTCCCACATGCTTTCAGCTTTCAAATCTAGCGGCAGTACTTCATGGTGTGGCATAAGGGATATTTATCAGTGGAGGAGATCATCTTGTGCATGGAGCCAAGTTTCGTACTCAGGGTTTCAGAAGGAAATTGGCCATTGTATAGCATTGTTTCTCATGTGATTCGGGTTCATCCAGTTTTCTGGTTTGAAGAGTAACTTGGTTCTCAGAGCTGGAAGAAGGAAGCTTTGTAAGTCATTTTGTTGTAACAAGTAAGAATATTTGTTAACTTGCACAGTCAGATCAGGAGGCTTACTTTTCTTGGAAATACGACCTTTTATGAGTCAAAGAGGAAAACAGAAGAGGTATGGGGGCAAAGAAACGTTATCGAGTTACCTGAACTTAAAATTTCATTTTCTCCCACCTCCCTTGTCTTTCTTAGCGATACGTCCCAATTTCGTTTGTAGTCTTGGCTTTCGAATAATAGAACGGCTTAATGTTTCAGATTGGATCATGCTCACAGTTATAACAAATAGCGCTGGGAACGTGAACTTTTGTGTTTCAGTTTTGTACTAACGAGCGAGAGCAGAGATAAGCATTTTAGTACGCTCGAGATTGGCATGCCAAAAGGCTGTAGCCATGTTATCAAGTCAGAATAAGAGAAGGCATGTCGTTCCTCATAATCTGCGACAAGTTTATCTCCTCCCGATATTCTGTTCCGTCTACGAACAGTTTTATACCGCCCTCAGCACGTACCGGCAAGAAGGAAAAAGTAGAATGTGAAAAAACAGAACTGATTCATAAATTTCTCCTGCTTTTCAGTATATTCGATTTCAGAGGCTGTAGATTAGGTCTGAAGATGAGCAGTTTTTACACAGAACCTACAAGAGCAGATATTTCACATACATTGAGACATCTTCAAGGAAAATTTCGTGCAAATTATTAGGGCATTGCCACTTGTCTGCACTTTCTAATACTGTGGAATTTCCCAAGGGCTTGCAACGACATTTTAAGAGGGCCGTGTTTGAGAGGCAATAATATCAATGGGCATATATCATCGAAGTGCACCATCATGTCCAGGATAGAAATGTCGGACTCGAGAATGCGCTGGTAAATTTCAAATAGAACATTTCTATCTGGCCTGCTATGTATGGACATCGCTTATAGCAATGAAAACCATTGTGTCTTGTATCTGATGACAAAAAGTGTAGATTTCATTCCTTGACATAAAGTGCAGGTTCTTGACGAGAGTCTGATCTAGACCTCTTTGACCAAATCAAGATCTGACTTTCAAGTTACAGGCATTACGCCTCCTACACATAGAACTCCGTCATTATTGGAAGGGGCGGGGGGGGGGGGGGTATGTCTATGTTAACACTAATATGCCTCCTCAATTCAGA
>JBCEWB010000012.1:357219-367695 GCA_039654565.1 Peronia peronii | reverse complement strand
GGGGAGCAAAAATTAAATTTCCTTGCACATTTATCTTCGAGGATCAAAGGAAGACCTTTGTAGTCTTGATGCTCGTCGCAGCGTTTACGTATTTCATAATTTATCGAAAGTTGTTTCTGGCAGCTCTCAAGGAAAATCAATTCAGTTTTACTATAAATTGATTTTTCTTTTGGTCCTTTTTCTCCTTAGTTATGTCACCTACGACATTGATCTGGCAGGTGCATAACTGTTTTTTGTAGAGATGATCATTTTATTCCGGATATTACCGCTTATATCGCCTCCTTCAAATTCTAATGCCTTAAATAAATATCGCCGTTCTTGTCATCAAAAACCATATCTCGATTTCTGTTCTTAAGGAGATTGTGTAAATCTGATATTGGAAATTAAACCCATGTTTAGAATTCTCGATTTCTTGTCCGAAGATGTTAACTACTCTTACCGATGAACAGAAGCTAATAGGCACTCACTTGAAGTCTAAGTGGGTTTCTATAAATATTGACCCAGGGGCGCTTAGATTTTACTGGGAAATCGAACGTTGCGCTATTCAAGGGTCAGGGATTCCTTACTGCGCTCGCTTCCTGAGAATCAATTTCCCTACGGCCAAGACGTGGATTCCAGCCTGTGTCCTGGCCGCCTCTTCCTTCCACCATGTCTGGCTGCTCTATCCAGTCCTTTCACTCCGCGCTCTCTCCGTGCTTGTTCTACCGTCTGTCTCAGTGTCTGCTAGTCTAACGCTTGGACGCTGGAGGAGACAGGCCTTCTCTACGCCGGAAAAGGATGCGCGCTTTCTGAGAACATTGTCTGATTTGGAAAAAATAATGTGGTTCTTTTTTGTCTTATTGGGAAAACTGGCAATATATTCAGAATGTATGTTAGATTCTCATTTTCAGATTAAGAATTTACTATGGATAAAAGTTTTTATTTTATTGTATTTTTTTCTTTTTATTTAAATGTGATTGTTTATATGAAGGGCCAGTTCGTTGAACTTCTTGTTTATTAATTCATAAAAAAACCATTGTGTCTATTCGTATTTCTCATTATCCTAAGACAAATACTGAGAATTCCATCACGACTTTTTTTTTTATATATATATTTCTTCCCTTATTTCTTCCCTTATTATTTTAATCATTACCATCCACATTCCCCTCTTCACATTTTGTCTCTCTTGTCAGATGTGAGATTTGAAACAAAACAACGAAATAAAATAGCATTGTGCCAAGGCTGTGCCGCCCTTGTCGTTTCCCTGTCTCTCCTGTCACGGCACGGGGTGTCTTTGGGGTCGTTTATTTACAAGTAACCAACCTCGGTAGATGTAGGCACGAGATAGCAACCCCTAGGTAAAGTGATAGCATAGCCTATCATCGTTCCTTGTTGCCTTTCTTTCTCTTTCTCACGCCTGTGTGTCGGGGTCCAGATGCATAGAAAATTAGTTCATGTATTGTCTGAGCTCAGTTCCCTACCAGGATTCATCCAGTGGAGGGCCGTTGTTCTTGGTATGGCCGCTCATTATGAAGTATCTTAAGTCCGACGCTATCAGCTTCCAGCAGATGAGTATCAACGTCCAGAAATGTGCCAGAGCACAGCGATAGTGCGGTGATGGACAGTGCTCTTGATGCAGGCTCACTGCCCACCCCGAGAGGTTGGTGCCTTGTAGGTACATACTTTACGATCTCGTGTCATTCTCACGTTGGGAATTCTAACTGATCGTTATCGTGTATGGTTCCTCGTATTCGGAGTGGACGCGCTACTTTATGAATAACAGGAGTTAGTGTTAACAGATACGGCCGACATGTCTCGTGAGTCCATGTACTTTATATCTTTAACGAGGACCACTCAAGGCACATGTTTCGACATAACTTTGTCATTCTTCTAGTAAAATGAGACGACTGGGCTGAGTAGCCTGACAATTATTCGGTCAAAAAATGCGGATTGTGAAGATTGTTTACTGTTATTGCTACTAGAACCAGTTGGGCCCATTCTGATGTCCCTTTGTCAGAATCAGCGACTCATATCAGATGGAGCAATAATATGGGCTAGAAATTTCAAGAGAGTTATCATAGTTGTCAGTGGTAGAAAACGATGAAGAAGTAGACATTTTACTCTGTAAGTATAGTGAACGATACAAATAGTAATGTTTCATAATGCCAGCGTTAGATAGAAACCCAAGGGAGGGAAAAAGTAACTTATTAATAATGAAGAAATCCCGGAATTGTTTCAAGAAACTGTTTCCATTCTTAATGAGAGCGCAGCGGTTGTCGCAGACACGAGGAGCCGCCTTGCTATCGCAGCATCCGTTTTGTGTGCGACTGGTCGTCCCTTGCATGACCAAGAGAGTCAGAAATCACAGAACGTGAAGAAGACCAGATCGCACATCTGGTGAGCACTGCGAACATTCGACCGTCCCTCCTTTCAGGTCCTCATCTCATGCGAGTGACAGAGGATCCAAGCCAGATTTCTCTCTGTGTACCAAGTCTTTTTCTGTGACTTGATTCTGGAGTTGGCGAAGGTCAGCTGAAGCAAAATGTATAATAACACTGCCGAAGTATTTGCTGCTGTAATGAAATAACCGGAGTACATGGAATCAGATTTCCCTGCCACATAATGAAAAGATGTGGATACCTTTGAAAACTTTTCTGCAAATAAAAAGGCGACATGTTTGATAAGTCAAAGGTCAGTACCTGAAGACAAAAGATCCATCCAGGAAGAACAAGAACGACAGAGAGAGCGAGCAGCAGAGAGAGAAGGAACAGGGAAGAAAAAAAGGAAGAAACGAAACAAAGAAAGAAAAAAAGGAGGACAGGAAAATGTTTTTAAAAGAGATAAATATATGTTTACATAAAAATGATAAAAATGTATGAAGAGAAAGAAAGAAGAGAAATGAGAGGACGAGGGGAAAAAAAAAGAAAAGAAAAAGGATGTCGAATGATCACAATCAATCATAGACTAGCAAATCTGACCTGGAACACATTCGTCCAAAACTTGATGCCTCGAAACAATCAGCCCTTTTTTTTGGAGGGAAGGGAAAGACGGGAGAGAGGGGGGGTGGCGGTGGAGGAGGAAGTGAGAAAGGAATATACTATGGCTTTAGGGGAGGAGAGAGAGGAGGGAAGTTCGGCGGCGCGGAGGGAGAGATTGAGGAAAGAGAAGAGGGGTAACTGAAAATAGGAACGGAACAGAGATGGAGTTAAAGACAGGACAGAAATGAAGAGTGAGAGGAGAGAGAGGGCAGTTCCAAGAAAAAATCTCCCCAAGAAAAAAAGCTCTCGTAGCGACGATGAGCCGTGATGATTCAATATTTGGAATCACCTTCTTGTTGTGATTAGGATCGTAGCCATGAAGAGGGAAGGGGAAAGGCTCAGGAGCGGAGGGGGAAAAAACTGGGAAACTTGAAGGCGGAAAATAGAGAGGGCAATAAATTTGGGCACACATTCAATTTGGTCACGTCCAAGCTGATGAAATGATACCCGCCGACTCCTTCTCGTACTGACAGCTGAAAAATTGCGTTAGCCCAGAGTTTGGGCTATTTTCTTTTTTTTTTTTTTAGTATGAGTGTTTTGTTTTCTGTTATTTTGCCGTGCTTTGCTGAGCTCAAACGAAAATATCGTAAGAAGGAAGGAGAAAAAAATCTTGTCCTGTCGTGTTTTTGATCCGTTTTGTCAAGTAACCTGGAATTGGCTTTTTTGAACATGATACCCAGGCAGGCGTTAACCTTTGAGTGGATCGGGAGTTTTACGTTGCGTTATACTATTGTAGTTGAGTGGGTACCCGAGATTGCCTGTGTTTTTTTCTTCACCAAGCCCAGAAACTACAGAGACGAATGCGTACAACACCAACTTTTATATATGTCCCTGAAAAGATCAAAATGCTTAAATATGCTCTGGGACTCAGCATGAAAAAAGCATATCTCCGAGTCGTAATTTTTATTTATGTCAGTTTTCTTTTGTTTAATGTGGCGTCATTAACTTGAAAACAAAATAAATACATGGAATTTTTGCCCCGGACATAAAGCAGTGTAGATGTCTTTGTTGTAGCCCCCGCTGCTCCATTTTCCCCGTCACTCCAAGAAACCCTATCCTTTCCCAACAAATTAAAACAATTTGTTTAAAAGCAAATGTTTAACGCTCGCAAAAAATATAAACCCCATTGCACATTTAATCAAATCTCCGACATCTTTGCATTCAGTTTTAACCCAGGATGGCGATCTCACGGCTGTTTGCAGCACAACTTTTTTGGGGCCGGTCGAGTGCATTTATTATCAGGCTATCCACGTTTGTAAATTTAATTTTATTTGTTCGTTGATTATGTAAGAACCTGCTGTTCCCAAAATAGGGGGAAAAAAGACAACAAAAACAAAAACAAAACAAAAAACTGGCAAACAAGACGCTTGTTATCATCGCACGATGCTTAAGGAGTTTCCTCGAGTGCAAACTACAGCAGAACGCATACCCACAGCTGCCTACATGGAGAAGTACATTGCATGAAGATATGTATACATCTGTACTGGCTCATATTCAGAATGACATGGTCACGAAGTACAGCACTTGTGATCATTACCGCGCATAAAAATACACACAACACTGAGTTCTCTGAAAGGAGTACTTAATAATATAATAAACCTCTGAATGCAGCAGTGGGTAACAAGCAAGATTGTGTACTAAGATAAGGTGCTCACCAATCCAGGTTTTTTGGGCTAAATATTTTTTTTCTATGATTATATCTACATCTCTATCTTTCCGCTTTGCATACCAAGAATTGCCTGGTTTCCATGACAGGACGAATGAAAATGGGAAAGACAACAGATTGGTGGTAGAGAGAAAGAGAGAGAGAGAGAGTGTGTCAGTCAGTCTCATATTGCTATGCGTAGCATGGCGGCTCCAGAATAAGACAGAAAATCCAAAGATCCAAAACGTTTATCATCATAACATGGCACATGCCGACAATGCCATTTTTGTGTTAAGTCCTCGATCCTTCTGATGCAGTGTCACGCACATCAAGTACATTTACTTCCTTTTTATTTTCTGACTTTCTGTTCTGTTGGTGCTGTCAGTGTAGCGCTAAAGCTTTGGTTACTTTAATTGTGCTGAAAAACCCCATCACTTCCCAACAACTGTAAAACTGTAAGAAAAAAAAACTGTAAGAAGAAATTGATGACCAAGGTTTCTTTAAAGATATTAATTGATTAGTGCTGAAGAAATGAGATGTGATGCTAAACTACAATAAAACATCGGGACTTTCTTACTGATATACTGGCCTTCACTTACATAGAAGTCGTATGTGGAAAATAATTCAAACGCCCATTAATGCTTTCAGAGTTAAATAGTGGAAAAGATACTAGCTAGCATATCAGTGGAATGAGTGGTGGTGCATGTTCACACGAACGTCATCCACTCATCTCTAACATTAGCACCTCTTTACCATCAACATCATGGTTTTGCGAACTTCATCAGAGCCTGTCGAGTCATTCTCACCTCGGCGGCTTTATATCACCACGGATTTCTCCCGGAACAGGTGTGTGTGTATATGTGCGTGCGTGAGAGGGGGTCGGGGGTAGGGGTAGGAGAAGTAACGAAGATACAAGGAAGATACATGCGCGTGCATGCATGTGTGAGTATGTTTACTGTGTGTGTTTTGTGTGTGTGTGTGTGTGAGAGAGAGAGAGAGAGGGAGGGAGAGACTGACTTTATTTTTTAAAGTTGTCTTTACTTTTTGATAATTTAATCATAAGTATTGAAGGACCAGTCAGCACAAAGTATTGCAGCTGAAGTAATTTTTTTAGTTTAATATATTACAGTAACGAGGCATTCGCCTTTTGTTGCCATGTAAGTCTCAGTTGTTATTACGTGAGCATGAATAGATGTTGTTATGAAAGCAGTGGCACTCGAGGAGTTTCAAATACCATATAACACAGAGTTAAGCAACCTTTCCGTCGTGGCCTACAGGTTGTTTCCAGGTTTAAAGACCAGGCTGGGTTTACTTTGATGCAGGCCTGTTTCCGCTGTCAGTTCCCATCAGCCTGATGCCTTTACATTACACTGATGTGGTTGTCTTTTGATGGACGTGTTTTCCAATTATTTTCTCGGCCACTTCCTTGACATTAAGGTCGATGTCTGCACGAATTTACGTATTAGGGTTGGCTTGGGTTGGGTTGGGTGGGGTTGGAATGGAGGTGGGTTGAATAACATTTTGATAAGAGTTTGGGCGCTTTAATGTGATGTTTTGTTATGTGTTCATTGATGAATAAGGTAAGATTTTGTATCTACGTTAAATTATATTTCAATAATTAATTAAGAAAGATTTTGTGTCTACCTTGTGGGGGTATATCTACGTTTGTATGAAGAGGAGAAAGAGAGAGAAAAAGAAAAAGAGAGAAAGAGAGAGAGAGAGAGATGAACGAGAAGGATGTTTTTTTGTTGTTTTTTTTTACAGTGAATCCTTAATGGGTAATTTTTGTTTGTAAATGCATCCTGTAAACCTTGTTATTTCAGTTTCAGATTAAATTAATGTCTTTGTCTAGGTTTGTTTTAGGTTAAGTTTTGAACGAATGAACCGATGACACGATTAATTTGCCGCCGTTTTCACGCTCCAAGTCATCTTTATCCTGTTTTTGTCCGATACTTACCTCTCGGTTCATCATTCTTATCACTTCTCTTATTTTGTTCTCTCATTCCTTCTATCTTTTCCCACGTAACTCTCTTCTGTTAAATTTTCCGCCTTCTTCCCCCCCCCCCCCCCCAACTTCGTTGTCTATTCCATCTGATGTCTATTCTGTCTGTTGTCTATTCCATTCTCTGTTGTTGTCTTCCATCTCTTATACCTAATTCATTTTCATCTGTCATCAAGTCTTATCTTTATTTGACTCCAATGTTAACACCTTCCCTGGTTGCTTCTCCTCCTCATCATTATCGCCAGTGAGATGTGATTGTCAAAATCTACAACTCAGCCGCTGTCATTTGTAGTAATGAAATAATGCTCATCTTATAGCGTGCTATGTCAGAACGCCTTTTTACATCATAGTTTGTTTCCTCACCTGTTCAGCTGTGATTTTCCCCAAAGCAAAAATAAATAAATAAATCCTAATAATCACTTTATTCATCTAAAGATCTGCATTTCATTCACTATGTGTGAAAGGAGATGCCGCATGGGTAAATGGCGATTTTCTCGAGCCATCGTTTTTAGCGGAAAGGTGTTTTGTCAAAGCCTCTGTAGGCTACATCAGATTGTTAACTTGTCTTGTGGTTAAACCGTTGGTTTTGCACTATCACCTTTTCTCCTCCCAAACTTAACCTACCTGAGCACAGATACGATATCTGTCTCTGGGCGCCCCAGCGTTTGCTCCGTTTTGATGATTATCTTGCCCACAACAGCAACGACGCACGCTTCGTTTTAACTTACAAAGTCGTGCTAGGTAAGAGACAGTATCGTGACGAGCAGTCTACTGCGAAAGAACCATTCCGGAACAGATACTGCGCACTGGACTTCTCTATAGTGACAAAGGCAATCGTACCTAGTCTGCTACTGCTTTATAGTGTAGTTTAGCAGTCTCCCATCTCCACCTTGTTATCATTTACGTCACTTAATCACGAGTACAACCAACAATCATGTGATATGATAATGTATTATATATAATGCATCAGGCGTAGTCGAAGACTGGGAATTCTGGCATAAATCCAGGTGTAGTCGAGTCACCAGAATCGCCCACTATGCACTCCATACAACAAGCAACAGAGATAAGTAGTGTTGCTGAAAGATGGCGAACGCCTCTGGAAACAAGAAAAGCTGGGTGGTGATAAGCGACTTTATCAGCTGTGCACGTCCTGACGCATTAATTTGTGATCGTTCTTCTCTCACTGACTTACACAAATCCTTCCATCAGGATCTCCCTATGTTTATAGTCATGTATCCGGACTTTCTTCGCTCATCTTTCTACCGCTGGATCTTCATACTTTACACATTCAGTTTAATCAACTATGATTAAAACTCCCGCGTTTTAACATCCTTGGTCTAAAAGTTTTCACCCACTCTCTAGGAGGATTGACTATTTAAGGGAGGGGTCTTGCAAGATGGAATTATAACTGCAAGCATTTCGTTACAAGACGGATTGAATTGTATTAAGAAATATATTTAATAATCGACACTATTAATACAACAAAGTACATTGCCTCATTAGCCTCCTGCGCTTTTGACTGTCATTCACCATATTGCCGGAGCATCTGATCATTCTTTTTTGAAGTGCTAGACACTCCTTCCGAAAAGAAAGATCCATGGAAACTATTTGCCTTCTCAATAAAGGCACTTCAATTGACTATCTGTGCCATTTAGTCAGATCTGACCTGAAGCAGCTTCCTGTTACCGACGCCAAAGCAAAGGGAAAAACAAAAAAGCAAAAAGAAGAGGCGGCGACGGCGCTCTTCAAGTCTGAGGTCGATACACGGCCCTTGGCTATTTGGTTTGGCTAGCGATGAATGCGCCCAGAATTTTTGCGAGATGTTTTTTTCAGCTATCAGTGAACAGCTTAGAGGGAAAGATCAAGAAACAAGCCTGTAGAAAGATTAAACGTTAGGGCAAATGACGGGAAGTTGAAAATAGAAGAGATTAAATGCCAATGAAAACGCCCATCAAATATTTTTCTTTTCTCCTTTCTACGAGATGGCGCGAGGGCAGGATTTGGTCCAAACATTAAGGGGTGGAGAGAGAGAGAGGTGGTTTGTTTGAAAACGATCTGTAACAGCGGCAATAGTAGAGAAGGCTCGGTGATGCCTGGTTCTTTGATGAAGCTGAAAAGAAAGGACATGAAGGTGCGCTTTTTCATTTGTCTGCGCAGGTTTATCAGGTGGAAATAAAGGTTGACTTTGTATCGGCTTTTGGTGGCTTCTTTTTATTTTGTGTGGAATTCGAGAGCTTATGAAAGTTCTGGAACAACGGCATTCAGACGCTGAGCGATGAAAGTAATCTGGCGTATTTTCCATCGCCATCAGATATTTCAGTGATGATATGATGATATCGAAGCAGCAGAGGCTTGAATTGATCGCAAAAATATTCTTCCCTTTTCCTGTCTGTTCGAGAAAAGAAGCTTCGGTGCCCCCCCCCCCCCACACACACACACGCACACATAATTATTTAGTTTAAAGAAGCATAAATAACACACTCCGTCGTACTGGAATTTCAAATGGCATTTTTATTAGTGTGACACGGAAACAGTCGGATATGAACGGTCCTGAAAATTTCCGTAAATGATTTTAAGCGAATATTTCATACAAAATTGATAATCTTTTTTTTGTGTGTGTGTGTGGCTCGTAAAGGCTTTTTATTGTCCACTACCGGTATTAGATCTACTTTGTTTAACATAGCAGTACAGGTGAATGGTTTACTAGGCCTTGATGCCGTATTTCAAAGTCTTTATATTAAGCAATGATGGTGTGGCAAGTGAGAGTTTGCTTATGCATCTCTGCATTTGTATGAGAATTAATGCAGCGTGACTGAGATCGTGCAGACTTGCGTGCTTCAATATCTCTGTTCTCTTTTAGCCTAATCTTTGATGGTTTCTATTTCTGTATGCCGTTGATCCGCTTACCCAAAGGATTGTTTCTTTTGTCTTCAGATCTGAGGAAGCGCTTTGAGAGATTTCCCATCGCCGAGAGAGTGGAGGAGGGACATCCCGCCGAGCTTGTTTGTCTGCCTCCGGAGGGAAAACCTCTGCCTACGGTAAGTGCTCAGTATACTTGTATTTGGATACACCTGTGACTATATGGGGATCTATGGAATTAACTCTTTACGTGTCATAGGTAACATTGGAGTTAAGGCTAATGTGATCAAACTTGTTTGTTCGAAAAACTGATGTTTTATGCTATTATACAATATAAGACCATTGGCCTTATAAAACCATGAAAAAAAAATGAAACTTACATGGCTTGTTTGTTTGAAGAAGGAAACCCTGCTGTTTGAATAGAAAAGTCATCTTGCTACTTCTAGGGTTAACCTTGTGTCCACCAAAAGAGTCTCGAAGTTTGGCATTACACACGGCAACAGATCTACAATTGTTTCACATACTTTGAAACCAGTCACCCCGCAATTCAGTCTAATTAAACACATTGTGTTGGTATTTGTTGTCTTGCCATGTTATAGTCCGTCTTTTTTCCACTGTGTCTCAAGTGGAATCAATGCATAAGCAGGCCTATGTATGACATTCCACACATCCTTATTCAGTATGTGATTCACATTCATCTGAGATACTGAGGTAAGTGTTCATAAAGTCTACCATCTCTTCCTTTCCTCCATCTGCCACACACACATTCCTGTTTGCACCCATTTATCCATTGAATCATCTTTCCACTCATCCACCTATCCATCCATCCATCTATCCATCCATTCATCCATCCATCCATCCATCCATCCATCCATTCATCCATTCATCCATCCGTCCATCCATCCATCCATCCATCCATCCATCCATCCATCCATCCATCCATCCATCCATCC
>JBCEWB010000012.1:339301-357119 GCA_039654565.1 Peronia peronii | reverse complement strand
CCATTCAAACCTGGGTGGAGTCAGGAAATGTGTGTAAATTGTCTTTCCCAAGGACAAAATGTCGGGACCTGTCAGGACCTGTCTTCTGTCCCCCTTTCTGTCCTCTTTTCTTCTTGACGTGTTAACGTATCTTGCCGGGTGTGGAACAATATAGCCGTAGTCGTACTGATGTGTCGTTAAACCCCAACACAAACAAAACAAACAAACATGGCTATAAGATAACTTTATCACGATATTAAAGGTAGTCCCCATGTTTATAGAAAAGGGAGAAGGAAAGACGAGAAGGCAAACTGTTGGATGAAATGTTTTTTATTTGTGTTTCAGATATGATGTCTGTCCAGCCAGATCTGACCCAGACAGTGGTCGTCACTGTACAACACAACAACCACCACCATCACAACCACAACAACCAGACCTACAACCACAGCCAGGGCTCCAATGACTCACCCAACAACAACATCAGCTCCATGGACAAAATTCCCTCTTACGTCGGGGGAGGGGGCGGCGCCGATTCCCCGTTTCTACACGACAGTTCCCCTTCCTACAGCGTTCCTGAACTGCCCAGCATCTATCCACAGGCTGTTATGGAACCCGGTCAATACAGTGTCCCTGAGACCCAGTATATCCCTGCTGGACGTCCATACTCACCGATCAGCCAGCCTCAGTACCCACCTCAAAGTCCGCAGTCCTACACTTCAGTTGGACCCTCGCCCTACTCTTCGACACCTACCCAGCAGTTTTTCCCGGACAAAGGCGGCGCTGTGGGCGGTGTACCGGCGGGCATCCCCCAGAGACACTCCGGCAATATGGGTCAAGTGCCCATGAACAAAACGGTTATGGTGGAGCCCACCATCAACCACAATTTGAACAGTTCGGTAGAGAAGATGCCTATGAAAGACAATAAGAGCGGCCTGCCGCCACCCCCGCTCTCCTCCTCGTGTGAGAGTCGACCCCTTTCGCAGTGCGACAGTTTGCAGGACAGCAGACAGTCTGTCATATCGGTCCAGTTGCCAGGCAACGTGGATACGGAAGCTGTCACCTGGAGTACCTTCAATCACACAGGAGGACGTCTCGTGTTACCGGAGTCAGGTAAGCAACTTGTGTTTTGTTGGGAAAGAATGTGAGATGGAGATGGAGGGGGGGGGGGGGGTGTCATCATGAGGAATGAAGAACCTAATGTTATTGTTGTTTTTCTTGTCACCCATCCAAGTTATTATAAATGCAACGAGTGTTGAGGATAGGAATCGCACTAGCCTATATAATAAATCTACCGTTCGAAGTCATTATTCTAGGGGCGATCAGTGTTTTGGGCACAGGTCTTCCGTCTGAAGTGGTTATACTGAAGACTACCAGTAGATCAGTCTGACTGCCCGCGTAAAGTTTTCCGCTTTTATTCTGTACTCAACTTTTTACAATGTCATCGTGGGAAATGTTGCATGGAGAAAGATTAACTCATATACTCGTCGATCTTTTAATATTACACTTTGGGCATAGTTCAGACCAACATCAAGATCTTGACATGACCGGCTCTTTCATCATCACCACCTAACTGTCATAATTATGTGCAGTTGAGCACTACATCTTCATTAGTCGCAACCTTCCGAGCTTTCCCACCGTGTTATGACACAGTCCAGCTTGACCTCCTAACCAGTCGGGTCACCCAGCTCAGAGAAGAAAGTAAGGGACACTCACAAATATTAGTTTTTTAATTTGTCAAGATATTAATCACAGATGTCGTATTATTACTTGTTAAATTTGAAAATGAGTTGAATAATTATATCAGATATGGAATTCAGAAATTACCACACGGTTCTCAATGGGTTGGCATCTCAATGTATCCTTATGACTGTGAATGGTCAAGGAAATGGACTTTTTAAGTTTTAATGCGTTAAGCCTGCATAACCTTCTCATTCCTAGAAGATTTAGATTTGAAAGGTATTCAACTGTCCTGAGATGGTTATATTTAATTTGCCTTTTCTCTTTTTTACATCACGACCAAGTACCACCCTATAGTCCGTTCATCTACTCTAATTTCCTAAATCATTTATTCTGTTTTTAGGTCGTGAGTAATGACATTCGACCCCCATCTTGTTCCCGTGTAATCTCCACCCAAGCCCCTGCTTTTCTTGCCCTGAGTTCCCATTTGTATCCCTCCCTAGGCTCACGCGTGTTGCCACCAGTCTGTTTTTAATTCCGCCCCTTCCCTCATTTTTTCGTCCCTGATCACCATTAGCACAGTAATTATTCAACAGCATAACTTAGGATCAGTGAATTAGAGATCGTCTCCTCAGCTCCTGCTTTCTCGGAAATATCTGTCTCTCAGTGTCTGTGTCTTTCTTTCTGTCTATTTTTTTTTTGCTCACTTGACCGCGTACCTGTCTGTCCATCTGTTTGTTTGTTGGTTCCTTCTGTCTATCGCTCTTTTTATCTGCTTGTGTAAATGTTTGATTTGTTGTCACCAAAATGAGGATGTGGTATTTTCGCATCTACGCTGTTGCTGTCATTCATCTTACCATCCATTCCGTCCATTTCTCTCTTCCTCTCCCCATCTCTCATTGTGGAGATTATAAGAGTTTACATTCGTTTCATTCTGTCTGTCAAATAAGCATATTGTATGTTTCACTAAAATTGGTGATTCGATTTAACCAAAATGATTGCTCCCCCTAGGTATGGCCGCGTCTTTTAAGCAAAAACGTCTATCCCCGGCCCGCATCCAGCTTCTGCTTTGCACTCACGAGCGTCAAAAAAAAAAAGACTTCACTATACAGAACACGTTACTCGAGTGAAAAATCATCATCCTCGGAATTATCAGCCCATGGTCCAAACTTATCCGTTTCTCGTGCCAGTTATAGTCACGCCATTAATACTAATTACCATCTTTTTCGTGTAAAAATTGGAGATTTATGATCTCCCACAGAGGCCGAGGTCTTCGGTCGCGAGTTTCTTTGTTGGACCTCCAGAGAAAATGTCTAAACGGGTTAATTCCAGACTTTTGTTATCTTTCACTCTGAAGTTAAATAAGTTAAATATCTACCACCAGGCTTCACGATGAAGATGTATTTGCACTAGTCTGACCGAAAATTGCTTGTCATGGTATAACCATATGGGACATGATATTCATGGTTATCTACAGCGTAGTAAAATGCATTGGGTTAGCGGTCACCTTTACTGTGTGGCCTACATACTCAATTACAATGTATAATGCTTCATTGATATGCATATAGTTTTGGACTTACTTTGAGAAATTACGGCTATATAACGTCTAATATTATATGAGTGCACAATGGAGGGAACGAGGAAGGAGATACTTACCCCCATATTTAAATTATAGAACACACACACACACACAAGAAAAACTATAAGTCGATTGCTATAATTTTGGGGGAGGAGTTGTGAACTGAACTGAGCAGCGAATACCATTGTATATATATTACTATGTACTTGCTGATGGTAAAGAGGTGCAGAATTACGTAACAGATTAAGACAGCAAACCAGCGAGTCAACGTGGCAAACCTGATAGCACCAAATCTGTTGTTGATACTTGTGTTATATGTAGGCCTATTTACCGGATGGGTCGGAAGCTTGAACGCCATTCAGTCTTTATTAAACATTGTTCTATTATTTATTTATCTGTTTGTTTATTTATTTGCACTAATGTCATTACATAGTGGAGATTGTCGAGCTATTAATTTGTGAGTTCACTTTTAGAACAGGCAGCAGAATGAAGAGATAACAATGACAGCTTGTCCTTTCTGATTAATTTTCAGTCTGGGTGGTTCTAGGTCTGGAAGATTTAAGCGCGCCATTTACTAGATAAGGCCAGGCAAGTTTTTCCCTCCTCAGTTTTCAAATACATCATGGTCATGAACAGTAAATTGTACGGAGGAAGGGAAATGAAAGGAATTAAATGTTGATTATAATTATATTAAGGCAGACATGTTGAAAACTTCATGGCAAATCTCTAAGTCTTAGGCCACAGGATCTTATGTCGTCGGATCTTAATACATGTACATGTATAAGAATAGCAATAACATTTAACGATAACCTTGTGTTTCCCGAGCTTTCCACGAACTTTCCGTAAGTATAGAAAGATTAATAACTAAACAACAGAGTTGGAAGCGCCAAATGAAGGCAACCCGCATGGTTTTCGCAATAGATCTAGGCCTACATGTAAATAATAATATGCTGTCGAGGAGGCAGGCGATAATAGAGACAGCCATGCTCTATAAGCTATAAGTCTAGAATCTGATATGAGGAAACACGTGGTCGTGAAGATGTAGATCTAGGCTCTCTAGAGTCCAGAGCCAGAATCTACATTGATTTTAGATCTAGATCTACCGAAATTAATATGTATGTATTCAACAGCGATCCTGACAAATTCACTCCAAAATTTGCAGAACTATTGCGTTCGAACGCCCTTGACAAAAATGACTGGACGAGTGTAAACTACATAGATTTAGAATAAAACAGCTTGCAAAAGACACCTAGACTAAATCTATGAACGCTTGTAGATCTAGATCTATGTGGCCCATATGCTTAGAAATTCTACATCCAAACCAACAGGGGGGAGGGGGAGGGGGGGAAGTCCAGCCGTTTGAATCTACTGGTACTCTTTTAGTAATAGATCTGATTTGTTACTCACAAACCCTTATTTTATCTTTGACAGATGTGGGAAATGCAGGGTTAAATATCTGGGCACATTTATCATAGACCTTCAGTGATAGAGGGACCATAAATAAGTTTCATCCAGATAGAGATTTGAGGGGTCAGAAAGGAAACAACGCCGTCAGAGGCAGGAGGTAGAAGCGCAGGAAAAGATAGCAAGAGGTGTTGATGAGTGTGTGCATTTTTTTTTCTTTTTTTTTTTTCTCCTTATCTATCCCTACGTATCCTGCAATGAAAATATGCTCATTTCCCTTTGAAGAAGCTCGAGCTTTTTGTTCCAGCTTGTTATTAAGATTGTTGAAATCGATTGAAATAAAGTAGGAATTGGAAGAAGTAAGACAAGGCCCCATGCCTGTCTTTCTGTAGCTTTGACAGCTCTGTGTATAAATCTGAAATGTAAAATTAAATTCCATTTGATTTCTTGGACAGGATTCCATTTGTGGACTTTTTAAGACCAGTACTTTGATTTTTATGGTTTAGACTAGAGAATTTTTGTAAAGAAAAAGCAGAGTAAGATTCACTCCAAACTACACCTGCAAGTTGAGAAACAACAGTCACACAGCCAAGTATCCTCTATCAAATATCTACATGTACATAATAATATAAAAAACCGTAGAACTTTAAGAAGAAAATTAACTATAGTTGTGTTGCTGACTGTCCTAAATGAGATAGATCCCGATTGATTTGCATCTTTTGGGGTATTCTATTTAGCTTGGTCATCAGCAACATTGGTGTTGCCTTCCAGAACTGTTACTGATTATTTCAGGATTTTGAAGTCGTACAACTTATACACGGGGTTTAGATTTAAATTAACACTGTAATTGCCTAGGGATGAGGAAACAGTGCATGGAAGTTGCAGATATATTGAATGGATATGAAAAATATGTTTTATGGAACCATGGCTTTCAACCCGACATGAATCTTTGGAATTCACTTTACATTCAATTATATAAAATATTTCTACTAATGAATTTAGATACATGTATTGTGTGATTAGTTTCATATAATGTCCTGATATTTTGGTAAGGAAAAAAATCTCATTTCTCAATGGGAAATCTAGGATTACACCTATAGAAGTATTAATTATTATCTCCTTTCTTTCCACTAATCTTTAGGTGTGATGCTGACAGTGCCAGAGGGTGCCATCAAGGTGGGACATGTGGAAGAATTGTACATGGCTGTTTGCAGAGATGACAAAGACAGGCCTAGACTCACAGGTAAGTTTCATCACAATCTTTAGATTTGCTCAGTCTGAAGTTTATCACTTGTATGAAGCCATTTCTTTCTGTTACGTATATGCTGCTGTAGAACCAATCTAACATAGTGATAGAAACCGCTCAAATGATGCATTCAGCCTGGAAGTTTGTAAATTTATGTGCTACGGCATAATTTGTATCAAAGATATGAGTGGCTAAAAAGTGGTGATTTGTCAGTCTGTCACATAGGCTTATGGAATTGCACTACTAAATATTTGTTATCAATGTTTTCTGACATGTTCAGCATCAATATCAGGTTTAGACTTATTTGTTCTGTTTTCTCTGTTATTGTTGTTTCTCTAAAAGAGAATTCACTGGTTTAGATTAGTGAAAGATTACTGTTGAAACAAATCATAATTATCTTACATAGATTCTAAAATATCACAAATTTACTGTAACTTTCTCTGTTTTGCAGAACACCAAACTATTTTGAGTCCAGTGATCCTGGTAGGACCACCCAGTGTCCAGCTTCTCAAGCCGGTCATCCTGTCCTTCCAGCACTGTGCCAATATGCGCCAGGGGGGATGGGTGCTCTCCATCTACAAAAGCGAGTCTCCCATTGATGAGCCCCCATACTGGAGGGTGAGACGACATTTCCCATTCCCTGGTCTCCTACAATACAAAAGCTTTGGCCCCGTACATCACTTTAGCATCCCATGCTCCATTTGATAATGGAAATTGTGATGAAAAATGCATGATGTGTTATACATTATCATCCAGTCATACAGTGGTACAGAGCACCGCATGGCCAGAAAGAATAGGATTTTTGTCCATGAAAAGAAAAAAAAGTATTGTCTGAGATGATGAAAATATATCTTTCTCGAAGAGATACAAAATTATTATTTTGAAAGGGAATGACTCAGTGTGGTTAACAAACATAATTTTGTGTTCAAAGTGTAAATATATGTAAATAACAGCAATGACTAATCAGAGTGAATTTTGCACATCACCAGGAAAAGAAGTTCCATGAATTATATCTTTACAAGACTCAATAAATGAAAAACTTGGTGTATTTATTCATCCAACATATCACTTTATATTGGATCATGAAATGAAATTTTTCTTTTTCTTATTCAGCGCGTTGTTGTTCTGGGTCATGAAACGATCAACTCACCAATCTACACACAACTGGATCCCAACCAGTGTCACGTAATGACTGAATTCCTCAACCGTTACACATTGATTGGAGAATCAGTGCCTGGGGGTAGAGCACTCAAGATCTACAGACTGGCAGCTTTTGCTCCGGCTATGCCCCCATCAATGGACTATAGCATTCGTGTTTATGTTGTTGAGGATACTATTGATGCATTAGATGTAAGTAATAGAGATGCTTACATTTCTAAAGTGCCATGCTCAAAAACAAATTATCTTCATATTATTGTCATTGCCCCATAATAATGGCAAAATTCATTTTCAGCACCTATGAGATAACAAGGACAAATTTTCATGGCACAAGGCTTCTTATAGCACAAATCATATGATGAGTTGTGCCATTTTATAAAAATGTCTTTAAATCTATGACGACAGCCTACTAGCAACTAATCAAATATATATTAAAAAAAAAGGCCAAAAATAATATGAAGAGCTTGATATTAAGCAAATTGATATCACTGGCCAAATTTTCGAGCCCAATTGATGAATTGTGCCATTATGATTCTACTAAATTAATACATATACAGTGTATCTAAGTCTGTGGTACACTTCTTGTTATAACTCTTTAAGTGCCTCCATTCTTTTCTTCCGAATTTGAATAAATTATTCCACATTCTGCTGTTTGCGTCATGAAAAGCCAATTTCTGGTTGTCGATATGGATATTTGGTTTTTTAAATTTAATAAGAATCATTAATCTCATCATGGAGGGAGTGAAACGACTGGCTTGAGATTTCTGGCATTGAAAGGGTTAATGACATTTATCTCATAGCTCTTATGTTCAGGAATTCCATGAGATATTAGTTGTATTTCAGTTTAAGTCTGAGATTTACCATTAAATTGTGATAGATCAATGATGATGTAAAGTGTGACTGGGTCAAAATCCTCCTCAGTGGAGATGGTGATTTTATTTGTGTTCTGCTCTATAAGTGAAAAGAAAAAATGTGCTTTTTTATCATGGCAAAAATCTGTTTATCTGATGCTTAAATCAGATCTGTCATAATCAGATTAAATCAGAGCTGCCATAATGTTGACATTCTTAACTAAAAATAGCAGTTGGAAAATGTATCTCCATTTCTATACCAGAAACAGCAATAAGAAAAATTTTCTCTCCTGATTAAATTAGATCTGTCATGGTTTTAGCATATCTCTTGCTATTAATAACACTTAGGAAAACATTATTGTCGCATAATCTAGTTAAACATCGCTACATCGTGCTGTCATTTCTCTGTCCTAATATTGTTATCATGTCAATCATGTTTTTCAATGTGCTGATTGTCTGGCTTATTCCTCCACCAGGGTGTTATTCAAGTAGAAAGGAAGCTGGGTGGGAGACTTCTAGATAAACCAAAGCAAATTCCATTCCAAGATGGTGGCAACAACTTGTGCCTGACAATAGAGGAACTTTCCTCTGGCTGGAGGAGCAAACTGGCAGCCAACTACCAGGTAAAACTTGGCTCTCTACACCACAGAGCATATTTTTGTTTTTTTCAATTTTCTTTCTCTTAATGAAAATTTTTTGCCTTTTGCACAATTCATCCTATAGTTTTGAAGCTTGATGTCTGCAGAATGAATTTACTTTTGATATCCCTCATCTCCTTTCTCCCACTTCCTATCTGTTTTTTCTTTTCTTTTCTTCAGTTTTAATCTTAAAGATATTGTCCTTGAGCAAATTACAGAAACATGTTTTGACCTTTCCTGAAAGATGCTGTTAATTAGTGTCATGATATATTTTCTTCAATGTAATTACCAATTAATGAAAAGCAATAACTCTCATGTTTGTAATGAAAGCATTCTGGAAAACCTTTATTTTGGAAATTAATATTTTGTCATTTCAAATAATTTCAAGCCAGTTTATTTTTCTCACATGTTTTATTTCATATGCCATTCATAGGTTGTACATGTATTACTGTATCTTTCTTCATGGAAAAAATCATTTTTTTTTTAGCATGATTGCTCCAAGTATTGCTCCTTTTTTTTACAATAGCTGCTCAGATTTGACTTCCATTATTTAATGTTTTATATGTTTTCGAAAGCTTAATGTAAATGAAAGGAATGCGGAAGGCCTTTACATCATGAAATGTATTTATGTATGGTAATGAAAATATGTCAGTGTTGATACATTTGAAATGAATTTCTTCTGGCTTGATACAGTATTATTTACATTTTTAAGTTCTGATGTGACATCATTTCAGTTAGCATAATATATTTCCTCTATAGTTTGTAAACTAGATATTTTAATGAAACATCTTTCCAAAAAGTGTAAGAATATGTGCGATCAGACAACATGGATTTTTATAAAGCTTTCTCCCAGTTACAACAATTTAAATGTCACTGTGCTCTGTCTGCAGGAAATTCCTTTCCGTCACATCTGGAGTGGGAACCAGAACAACCTCCATTGTTCCTTTAGCCTGGAGTTGTTAGACAGGGCAGTAGCCAAGATTGCCTGCAAGATTCAGGTCTATCAAAAGGCCATCTTGAGCAACAGACAGACCCTCCTCATCAACTGCAATCTTAAAGATGTAAGTCGGCATGACCTTGTAATATCATCTCTGCTCTATGATAGTGGCACAAGTCAGATTTAGGCCAAAATGCAACTGAGATCTTGTAGCTTTCCTGAGCCTGAGAGCCATTAGATCATGTTGTGAAAAAAACAAAGAGATGTGCCAACAGAATTAATTCAATATAATCATAATGGCATAGCTCACGAAACGGCTTGTGCTGTAGACAATTTTTTCACGACATTTCAAAAGTGCTGAAAGTAGGACAGTGTTGATGTGCTTCTGCGTAGAGTTCAGTTGCATACTGTGTAACTTTGATTGAAAGATTTTCATAGTTTTATAACAGAATGAGTTAAAAATGCTTCCTTTTTGGATAACTGCAAAACCCCATTAAAGATATTACTTTATTTCAAATTACTATTTCCTACAAATTTTTAATAAATTATATTTTCCATCTAAATTTTGATTTGAAAAAGAGAAAACATGCAAAGCTACTTGTTCTTCCGTTTATGGGGGATGGATCTAAATCATTCTGTTTTCTTTTGGGGAAAAACAAAATTGGAAAGATAATATGCCAGCTTCTATCAGTAGGAAAGACATTGCACTAACTGAATTCAGTTGTTTTTCTTGTAATTTGGAGGGTTAATCACATATATCCTCTGAAGAAATAGGAAGTAGGTTAAGATCCTGATCTCTCTGCTAAACAGAGGCACATTCATCCTGTGTCAACAGATTTCATTTAAGCTAAAAATTAATTCATCATGGAATGATCTGGAAAATGTAGTTGTGAACCCACCATAACCCACTGCTTCTCTCAATGAACATTACATCTAATGAAACAAGAAACAAAAATCCAACGTGTTGATTGACGATGATGTAACTGAATCTGTCCATCAATATTATTTTTATTCTCAAGGTATAAAAAAAAAAATCTTTTTGAGATTTTTGTTGTTTTCATTGACTTTTTTCCTTACTAGCTGGGTGTGATGAGAAAATAGAATAATTCGTTTTATGATTTTAATCTATCTGAACGGTAGTATTTAAAAAAAAAAAAAAAGTATAATTTTGAATGGGTCAGAATAAATACGGCATTCAGATTATTTTTTCATGAGCTTGCTTTCATTGTCTTCAAATGTCAGTAGTAATAAATTGTAGTAATAAATCAATGTCATTTATTGGTGAGATTCTGTCAGACAAATAGAAAAGAAATAGGAAGACAGACTGATTTGATTATAGATATTATTTATTCTTCAGTCAGTTTTAGTACACTCTTCCATATGTTGTAAATCCATCTCCAGCCTTTTTGTCGCTGTTATCTTTCTCTTGTATTCTTTCCTTCCATTTCTTTCATCCGAGAGTATTAAACAAGTTCAGAGGAGATTGTGCATTTGTCACTTGAGTGAATTTTGCCTTAACAAATTGTGACATAGAGGATTTCTCTAGATAGATTTGTCTATCAGATTGCAGTATTTTTAGAGCTTTCTCATCCCAGTTGCCTCTAGTCTGGGAGTACCCAGTGTGCAATTTTGGGGGCAGCAGATTCAAGTACCTGCCACTTTGTCCATGAATTTTGGCATCTTGACTTCAAAGTGGATCCTGAGACTGCACTCTGCCTGCTTCACTTGTTCATTATCTCCCGCACCCATCTGGCCTGCACAGTTTTTGTTTTTTTAATGAGTTGTTTGCACCCAGTTGATTTTTCATGTTTACGTTACTTGAATCCCCTCTTTGAAGCGTTAAACGGATTCAGATCTTTTTTTTGCTGTGATCATGTTATTTGCCTGGAGATTCCTTGTATTGTTTGCCTAAAGATTCCTTGTGGAGCAACGTCGGCATGAAGCTCTCGATAGTTTGGCAGAACTGGCAGAGTGAATTAGAGAAGTGGAATCGAATAATAGGCCTCCTTGTTTTTACCTGTTGAGTGGGATGAATGGGATAGCATAGTGTCTGTGTGGGATAATGACTGTCTTTTCCTACCTTGGCTTGGCTGCGTTATCTGTAGAGTGCAGGTCTGTGAGATGAAGCATTTTTGTGACTTTTATTCATTCACCAGGAAGATTTGATATGCGTTTCAGGTTTTGCTCGTTTCACCCGTATTAACTGGCCTTATTGGCTGGATTGGTTTATAATAAGTTCTCCTAATGTTGTTCTCTTTAGAATGTAATATAGCGTAAAATCTGGGCTTATTCTATTTTGACAGAAAGTCAGACACAAATCTTAGTTGCAAAAGAGGAGATAGTCTGAATAAATTATTTTATTTATTCCTTATGGGATTCTGAAATGACCGTAATTTTTTTAAATTCTTTTTTTCGTAGATTTAGATCTTAAAGATGAGATTCTAAGAAGAGTACTAAAGATTTGAGGTAGCCAATATATGACTTTATTTGTCATGTCATGTCATTAGTCATGTAGTTATATGACATATATTACATAGATTATTTGCAAATCAAAGATGAGATAATTGTTTCATTGCATGATTAGCATGATAGAATAAGATGAATTCTTTCTTTTGTTCACTATTGTTTTTGTTCATCATAAGGATCGTTTATTAGAGAAACCTGTCGAATGGTGAATAGCTGGCAGACAAGATAAGATGAGATAGATAAGAAAAACTATTTTGTTCTCAAAAGGAAATTCCATCCACAGTTGATGAATCACAGCATATACATGTATATGCAGGGTACTTTCACACTCACATGCTTATAGACAAAAACACACAAATAGCATCAGACCAAAGCAAACTCAAAGAACCTTCCAAAACTCCCTTGTAAAACCTTGATTGGACCTAAATAAATCTAGAAATCTTTGATGGATGTTAGCTTTTAGTAAATGTGACATCAGTTCTCGAAGTAACCTTCATGTAAAGATACTGCTGAAGGTCTGTTTAAAAGTGCTGGACATTGCCATTTTAATATTTTTATTCTAGAAAGTCAAGTGAAAGTTGAACATTTTCACCTTTAGTTTCTCCATAGCATTTGTTACTGCATATTGTCTATATAACAAGTGTACTATATTTGCTTTATACTGTCTTGATCAGAATGCTCCCAGCTGCCCTGGTGCCAGTAACACACTCAAACAAAGGTCATCAACAGTCAACACTGCAGCTTCCTCAGCCAGCTCAGGGTTCCACTCCATGGTGACCCTTGATCCCTCAGCTCAGGTCTTTAGGTAGGTGCAGCAATTGACAGACAGTCTGATCATGCAACACATATGAGTTTTATTATTTTTTTTCTTAGCACTTCTGAAGATGTTGACTACTTCTTCAATTCTTTCCTGTTTTGTTGACTACTTCTTCAATTTTTCCTGTTTTGTTGACTATTACTTCAATTCTTTCCTGTTTTGTTGACTATCTCTTCAATTCTTTCCTGCTTTGTTAACTATTTCATCAATTCTTTCCTGTTTTGTTGACTACTTCTTCAAATTCTTTCCTGTTTTGTTGACTACTTCTTCAATTCTTTCCTGTTTTGTTGACTACTAATTCAAAATTCTTTCCTGTTTTGTTGACTACTTCTTCATTTCTTTCCTGTTTTGTTGACTACCTCTTCAATTCTTTCCTGTTTTGTTAACTATTTCTTCAATTCCTTCCTGTTTTGTTGACTACCAATTCTTTCCTGCTTTGTTGATTACTTCTTCAATTCTTTCCTGTTTTGTTAACTATTTCTTCAATTCCTTCCTGTTTTGTTGACTACCAATTCTTTCCTGCTTCCTATTTTGTTGACTACTTCCTCAATTCTTTCTTGTTTTGTTGACTACTTCTTCAGTTCTTTTCTGCTTTGTTGATTCAGTTCTTTCTTGCTTGGACAATTTCCTGGTAGTTTGTACTGTGTCAGTTCTGAGGTGATTTTTGGATAAGTTTCCAGGCCCACCACTGCAACAGGAAATCTCAGGCGGCAAATGTTAATGGTTCTTGCCATGGTTTGTAATAGTTTATGATTGTCTGAATCAAATCAGTAGGAAGAAAAACTTTGAGGAACAATTAATTCTTAACAAGATTTATAAACATTGAACATCATGATGTGCTCTGGACAAATTTACACTGACACCCTCTCAACTATCACATTAAATCAGTTAATTTTAAACACTCATCCTCTGTGCTACCTTTTACATATCATGTCAATGGGGACATTTGAATCACTTCTCACATTTTGTCTTCCACCGTCTTTCTTGTACAGGTTACCTGCCCACATAAAAGCCCAGCTGTGCATGTTGCTGGACCCGCCCAATGCAAGGGGAAATGACTGGAGAATGTTAGCACAAGCCCTCACTGTAGACAGGTGAGTCCTCATTGTCAGCCCTGAAAATGTGGATGCTTTCAGATATTACTGTGCATATCACATGTGCTCTGTTATATACTGCTCACTGACTGAGCAAAGCATTTGATTTGTTTATAAGGGGGGAGCTAAGAAGATAGAGTAAAATAAATAGAGAGAAAAATGATACGAAAAATATGTCATATATGACAAAATGAGTAATGATTGTTTCCAGCATTTATAAGAATTATAGCATATCTTTGATGGATTCGAATTTAAACAGGAAAAAAGCTTCAGAAAGCAGTGATGAATTGCCTGTAAGATTATATTTAGAGATAGCTTCTTGGATTATTATTTACACTATCAAAGACACGTTGACATCCCATCAATTATCACACCATTTTAATCAGTCTGCTTTCTCTTTCATATCGTGACAATGGGGACATTTGAGCCACTCACCATGCCTTTCTTATCTTTTCTCAGATATATCAATTATTTTGCCACCAAGTCATCACCCACAGAGCATATTCTGGACCTGTGGGAAGCCCGGCACCGAGAGGACACAGCCGTCACAGATCTGATGAACATCCTGCGGGTCATGGGCCGCATGGATGCTGCTGCTGTCTTAGAGAAAGATAATGGAAGCTGGTTATGATGTGGGCAACTACCACCTCTGATTTTTGTTCGGGCTTCATTTTTTCTCTTCATTTGAAATGTTGGAATTAACTTGCTCTCTACATCCTTTACCGTCTTTCTTGGGGACAAGTACTAATATTGTCCTGTCCTGGAAGAAAGATATGCATCACTAAGTCAAGGGAGAAATAACTGTGCATTTGATCTTGACAAGACTCTTGCAGTCCAAAAATGAAACTTTCTCCTTTTTCCATGAAGGATGTTCTGCTTATATTTGTGTTATACATGGAGATGTCATATTCATGGTCAAGCTGATGCCAGGTCACCCAAGAAAAGACTTGTCCAGTTATTGTTTATCTTTCGTACAAGCTGACAACACTCTCCCATGATTGAAAGGATCCATGTAAGCATCAAGTGTAAAGGAGGCAGTCATATTTCAGTGTCATTGATATTCTGTAGATCTACCCTGCTATCCTCATGTGGATACTGCAAACCTGGTCAAGACTTCCATTGAAGTGAAAGTGAACCATATTGCAGGTTAAGTTATGTGAATGTGCTATGTATTATCAACCAGCCCAATTCTGCCATGATGTACTTGTCAAACTTATACTGAGCATCTACTGGAATATCAAAATTGTTGACAACTTGTCATTATTCAAATAATGATTCTTTGGCTTTGAGTGAGGTATATCACAATGAATGCATTGACTCCTTAGACACTGACAATCAGCAGTCAATCCTGCTGAAATCATCCTATCGCCATGATTACTATTCTACAGATCACAAGCTGGAATTCAGAAGGAACTCATGACTGTGTGCAATGAGCACAAAAACACAAAGATACAGTGTTGTATTACATTGTTTCAAGAAGCATTGGTTCCCATGAAAGGGTTCAATGTGTTTGAAATCTTATACACCAGTCACATTTCTTCAGAGATGAAACAAGGGATCACTGTGTTGAAAGTATGAATCTGCATTGTGTGCTTAGCCAAGCTGGAGGAAAGGCCCATAGTCCTTGAACTGTTCCCCAACTTGTAGCCTTGTAACTTCTGTTAGCTGCTACCGTGTCCCTTGACAAGTGAGCAGCTGGGTGATTTGCTCTCCTCTCAAGTTTCTCTTTGTTTTGTCTATACATCTATGCATTACATTATTTGTTCAATGTGGGGTGATAAACTGCGATCACTTTGGTCCACTGCTTATTCACTCTGACTAAATTCAAAACCAAAGGGAAAACATTAGGATATTTAGTTTTCATTCACAGCTATCATCTAGCAGTATCATCGTTTCATGTAGAGGTATCATGTATTCATGCGAGTGCTTCACCAAAGAAATTTTTTGTTGCTGCTGTTGTGTCATTATAGAAGAAAAATTGAAAAAGCACTTGAAAATTTTGTTTTTATAAATGACCTGACTTCCTGCAAATAATTCATTTAGAAAAATGATATTTACTGCCAAGAAAACTTAACTTGCTGGTTGAAAATCATTTCTGAATTTTATCAAAAATTCAGTTATTGTTTATCACCACATGAAGGACATAAACAATATGAAATGCTTCATTGAAAAATGTGTTTAGCTGGATTTCTGAATTGTGAATGGGAAGTGATGATGTAAAGTCATCAAATCAAATCTGTATGTTTTGCTGTTCTCCGAGACTAAATTTTTAAAAAAAAATGGACCTCATAATGTGTTCTCTTCTCCAGCATTTGACACTGTGACTAATCATCAAAAAGTGTTTTATGAGAAAGAAAATGTTGATATTATATGTGAGCAGTTTACTGCAATTTCAATAAGTCATATATTTCTGGACTCCAAGTCTGTTTGTGAATTGAATAATTTTATTTAGTCAGTTGAATGATGTTGTCCTCACCAGATAAATGATAAAAGCCTGCGTGACAGACTTTATGACTTCAGTTTGAATAAGTGCTATTGTTTCATCTCAAAGTTATTGTTGTTTTATTTGTTGCTGTGGTATGTCATGTGGGACTTGTATTTGTAGACAGTCTGTTCCTCGTCTCCAGGACTCTACGTCCTAGTCGAGGAACCCAAGTCAAAGTGGTGCTGTGATGTTACTAAATATCAAACAATGTTAATTACGATTATAACTGCGATGTCATTTTCAATTCTTGCTTAGTATTTATTGGCATTCTTTTGAGAAGGATTCTTGTAAATGCCTGTACATAAAATGGTATCCTAAACAAGTGAAGTGCATCACCATTTTGCATGCTGTTGATGTGGATTATGCTCGACACCTGAGAAATTGAGGCGCTAGGTGCACAAGTAGCTGGCTTTGTTCAGTTTTGTTTGATATTTGTTCATCATTTCTGTATATCTCAGAGAATATTTTACAGTCATACAACATTCAATTCAAATTGAGGCAGATGTAAGATATCTACTGTTTTTCACTCAATGAAGTTGTACTTTCTTCAGAGGACATAACACCCCACGTTAGAGCAGTATGAAGTAATTTGTCCCAGAATAGTTACATTCATAGATGTTTCAAATTGAAGTCAGGTGGGTTGCTAAAATAATGAGTCTGCTTAAAGAGCCAAGCGGGCATGAGAATTTGGCTAGCATTATTAATTCATTTTAATAACTCAGTTCAAAATTCTTCATATTGGTTTTTCAACTTTTTTGGTGTATTTGATTAGTTGCCAATGGACAGTCATCTTAATTTTAAGACATTTTTCGTAAAATAATGAGTCTACTTGCATTAATGATTGATTGATTGAAATTTGAAGATCGCAAATGTCTGTGGAAATTTTTACCAATAAACAACTTGAAATTTTATATAGGACTGATAATTTTAAAACTGAAATGTCACTCACTGTCATGAAAGAGTGTGGTATCATTTTAGTTCTAGTTGTATTTCAATATGGGAGACAAACTCATGATAATCTAACTGTTGTTGTTTTTTTCTCAGCTGGAGTTTGTGCCCTTTGTTTGTCAAAAAAAAACATGTGGAAGGAGATCAGACCTATGGTTTGATTAAGCATTATAAAATTTTTAAGACGGCAGTTAGATTTTTTTTCCTTTCTTTTTTTTTTTTTACAGACAATAATCTTTGCCTAGTATAGAATCTTATAGTTTTAATGTTTATTATAAGTTTGTAAGTTACCGTTTTTGTCTCATTCAACCATCTTTTGTGAACATGTTGTTTCTTTTTAGTCACAACCTTTTGATGATGAGATTTTTAGATATATGTAGGCACAGGCATTTTTTGGCCCATTGCTTGGTTTTTAAACATTTCTTGGTTTTAGTCTCAGAAATCCTGGGCATCATAAGATATCTACATTGTTATGTTTTGAAGGTGTATTTATGTCACTTCGGCTCTTACGTTTCTGTTCTTTTTAGACAATTTTGTGA
>JBCEWB010000012.1:327740-338008 GCA_039654565.1 Peronia peronii | reverse complement strand
AGTTATCTTGATATGCATAGCTTTAAATTTATTCCATTTATTTACATACTACTATGTATTTTTCCTTATTACTGATATCAAGCAGGGCCAGCCTGCTTGAAGGACATGTAATTCGCTTTTGATCTTGTCAGAAGGAGTCAGATCATTTTGGCTGAGTGTATGCGTGTAAGTGTATTCTACCACCAAACTATGTCTTTGTCAGGTTTCAGGGTGACTGAATCAAAGTTGTTTATGAGGTAGAAATGGGCCATATACACTAGCATGGAGAGATGCCATTCAATTGCTATTTAGCAGATTTCTGCTAACAGCTATTGCTCTGAAATATTATTTCATGGAAAAAATAATTGGTTCAAATTGACCTGTTATGACTTCCTTCTTTTTAAGAAATCTTTGAATGGCATCTCAGTATGACTAGATCTAGCTCATAAACCATTAACATTTATGTTTTGCAGAAACTTACTCTCTTTACAAATGGACTTTAGCTTGCCATATTATTTAGATTTTTTTTTTCAGCCTGCATTTGTTCAAAGTAGGGCATGAATTGTCTATTTCTTTGTAGTCTTGCAAAAGTAGTTCAGATTGTAATTTCTGAGCTGTGGTTTTGTTTTTTAGTCATGGATTGTGTTGGTCGAGTAGATGAGAAACAGTCTCATTGGATCATTTACTCTGCGTTTTATGTTGTCTTCTCACCTGGCAACTATACTTTTTATATGTTATGTTTTCACACAATCTGTACAGTGACTAAGATTGATGCATTCATTTTTAAAATGCACTTTTGCCTTCTCTCTCTCTCTCGCTCCTCTTGATGACTATCTTAATATGTTTCTCCTGAATTTTGTTTTTGTGATGTCTGAAAGGGAAGTTTTGAGAATGATTATATATTCAAAGCAAGTTGTCTGTCATGTTCCACCACCTCTGGCTTGCTGGATATTATACTATTACCGTGCTTTTGATTTGTACATAGCTGTCAGTTATTTCCTGTCAGTATTCCATTTATTCTGTCACAAGAAGAAAAATATGCTGTCCTCTTGATTTTTTAACTATTTCTTGATTATCCAAGATTTTGAATGGATGTTAAAGGATATTTCTGCCTTTGGCTAGAAGAGCCTCTGTTAGAGAAAAATATAGATCTAAATAAAATGCAATTGAAGAAAAAAAACAACAACAAAAAAAACAGCCTTCAGTTCTCCAAACCCCCCCCCCCCCCCCCAACCAAAAAAACGAGATTTTTAAAAATTGTCTCCAGGGGCAAGGAAAATGATAATTTGATAAAAAGGCTTGACTTTCAAAATGTCGATCAACTTTTGCTTGTTTTTGCCCTCTAGGCCTTGTGTCACTGGTAGCTTGTTCATTTCAATAATTTACAGTCATGAAAAGTTTGTAATATCACATTTCATATTATGCTCACTCTGACTGAAGGAAGCTTGGACAATTTTGAAGAATGTGTGAGAAACAAACATAAAAATGAAAAAAAAAAAATCTATAAATGTGACAACCTGTAAACCAGTCTTTTTCTTCTTTCTTTATGAATCTTTTTGTCTTTTGAAAGACAAGAAGATATGTGTGAGCAGCTTCCTTGTGTCAGAGTGTGTTGGTTGATGCAGTACTGGCTGCTTGGTACAAACGCTATATAACAAACATTGCTACTCCATGTTCTGTACAGTGAAAAAAAAAAAAAACATTGTGTACATACAACTGCAGAAGAAAATTTTAAATAAATGTTTGAAATCAGTTTTGCATCTCACTCTTTCCTTGTGGGTGTGCATGTGTGGGAAAAATGTGCGAGGTAGGTGTCTGAGGGTGATTTTATAAAGTGGGTGTGGGCCATACAAATGTAGGTGTGTGTCTGTGTGTTCACATTCCCACTTTCTTTGTTATTTTGGGGTTATCTCTCTTGTTACTCAGTGAGATTATCTCCCATGCATCATTCACAGTAAACCCTGTGAATGGCGGTGCACACGAAACCAAAACTCCTTGTCAATTTAAAATGATTTATTTCAAAGATTAGGGACACTATATGTAAAGCGCTAAGTAATGTGGTTGGCTTTGGAAACAGCCAGACAAAGGTGAAACGAAAATAAAAAAACAATCTCTATTGAAAATCAAAAAGACTAAAATTTAAATTTTTACGGCAGGCACATCACAAATAGGTGAATTAGAAGGTAGGGAAAGCAGAAGGAGAAAGTTAAGAGATCTTATGGATAATATAAACTATAATAACTGTATATCTTGTAGAACTAACAAACATGATTTGATACTCGTTGCAAAATTCTTCTCAGAAAATAAATGAAAACGCTGGATGTTTTAAATAAATAACTGAAACATGATAATATTTTTTTTTTCAAAACAAGTAATTCAAGCATGAAATGGTATGAGATCCACTAATGATTAACATAGTTAATTTTATAAAACCATTAGCAAACATCAAAGCAACTTTTTTTTTTTTTTTCAGATGAGGGGTCTCCATGTATGAAAGATAGGGAGTGTGAGGAATTATCTTGTATATTTTAGTTCTGAACAGAAACATATGTAGTGAAGATCGTACAGAAACAACAACTTCTTTCATTTGATTTAGTACTACACCTTTCATTAAATCTAGAAAGTGGTCTGACACTATATAATCATCAAGAAGAATTCACTTTTTGATTTGAAAACATTCAAAAATTGCTCTTTAAAACTTAACTTTTATTTCTGTGTCATTGCATTACCTATGTCATCATTTAAAAATTTCCATACAACATATGTTCACCGAGTTCACATCTGTAATTTAAGAAAAGGTAAATTATACAAAGATATTAGTTCTAATTAATCCCAGGCCGACAAACTGAAATCACAAATGAATAAACTCTATTTAATAATTTACCAAATTTTTACCTGTGAGTCCATAACGACTGTTTTGAAATTCCACAAAACTTCAGAAAGCAAATTGATGGATGGAGAATGTCCTTCCATGAAAACATTTGAAATTTCATGTCACCTATGGAAACAGAGCATGTCTCATGTATGTCTTCCAAACATGAGCAAATACACTACACGATTGTAGAACTAATCCATGCATGACAATTTTCTAGTTAATTGAGCAGGGCATTGATGCAATTGAACCAAACATGTCGATAAATACCATGATGGAAAGTCTATGCCACATTATTATGGATGTAATATTCATGACTTGAACAAGTTGTGGTATCAATACTATCTTTTTAGTGCTTTCATTTCATGGCAAGTGTAAATCGATCAGTTATATGCTGTTCCATTCTGCTTCCCTTTACATATACATTATTATCCAGTCTACTGCACTTTGTGAAGACAGTGCAATCTACCTGCCTCTACATTTCCTAATATTTTATTTTTATATCGATTTGATTAAATTCAAATATAATCTCCCCAGTGCACAACAGTTAATGTCAGGTACGCCTTGTGTAATAAAATGCAGAAGTAATTATAAAGAAACTAACAATAATGAAACTATTATATAATTTAAATATCTGCTTAACTTGCATCAAGGTGGGTTAAAATTTAATACTTCTCAATCAGGGCGAAAAAAGTGAAAAAATCAACCATGGACACACTAAAATGAGAAATCTCACAACTGAGGGAAGAAAGAATATCCATGACATCTGACGTAAAGGAATTAAAAAATAAAGCTTCCACGAATAAGAAGAATCATGAGGAATGAATCCAAGTGACTGAAGTGTAAACACTCTCCACATTCAGTGTTGTACATGTTACACTAGGGGAAAAAAAAGGTATATCCTTCCAGTGAGAACTTTCATAACAAATATCACTCAGACATCAATGAGCAGTTGAAAGGAAATTCATAAATCTTAGTCTTTTTGACATACTAAAACATACATAGCATTTTTTTTTTCTTTTTTCTTTTTTTTAAACTTTTTTTTTTTCCTGTTTTCAAATTCAACTTTGAACATTATTTCTATGAATAGGAGAACAGGATATCATAGTGTTGGAGTAGTGACAGGTGTATGGATGGAGGGAAAAAGCTATTTATCCACTGAGTTCCAATTCCATTCGAATGTGGATCTGCAGACTCATAAGGTAAGAATGGCCGGAAAACAAATGCTTCCAATAACGACCACACAAAAGTGTTAGATTGATTGAAAAAACACGAGGCAGGTGAACAGTTATACCTGGGGAGAAAGGTCAAATGAAAAAACATCTCAGAAGCCTCCACATGGCCAACCAAATTATATTCGTTATTGTGTGCTTGAGAGATATATAATATGCATCCACAAAGTATTACAAAACTATTTTACATCTCTTTCAAAAGTCATGGTTAAAATTCTTAAATCTACAATAAATAGAGTGCAAAATATATATATATATATAGCTTTGTCTTTCAATTCAAGACAAATAATGGAAAATCTACATGTTCACACATAACTTTCTTTGAAAAAAAAAATAAATGTGTATTTTCAGCTCAATGGGCTAAAAAAAAAAAAAATATATATATATATAAAAGAATGTCGTACTACCAGAGATATTTCCACATACAAGTTGACAAAATATAATTAGGAGGAAAAATAAAAGGACTACATGAAAGTGCAAACAGTTGTGTTATCAGTGAGTGAAAATATTAATCTGAAAGAAAATTTTGAAAATATGTCACCAAATCTTGATATTAGACAACCACTGAATAGAATATGTACATGGATTTATAAAATTAATTTTGGGTACAACATGACAAACAACCTCACCAAATCCAACACAAAACAAAAACAAGACAGATCAATACACAAATTATTTGGTAATAATAATAATATATAAAAAAAAATTCACACAGAACCTGCATCACAGCTCCAAAGCAAAAAGTAAAATGTTCCTCACATCTTCAAACATGGAATAACACAGGATTATGCTGGGTGAGAAAAAATGGCAACCGCATTTCTGAAAGTAATTTATTTTCTTCATCAATTTTCCATTTTCTCATTCACTATCAGCAAACTTCAAAACAAACTGTAAAGTCTCCTCAGAACAGATCAAATATGAAGCAAAATATGTTACGGATAAGTCCGTCTTTTTGCCATTCATCTCTTGTATGCCTATTGTCAACATGACCTGGATATTGCTGACTGTGCACATTACTGTCTTATCTAATGAAGTGCAATAACATTTCTTCTTTCATTGACAGAAAATCTTTCTGATGAATGAGTTCTCATGAACATCTGTTAGTCTACACATACAGGCGATTCGAAGGAACAGAACAGCAGTTAACACAACTAAGAGGGCAATAAAACTGAAGTGTATCTACAGTTGACAACTTTGAGACAATTCAACTGTACAGACAAAACAACACTGACTAATAATGGAAGAAAAAATCTTATATTCAATTTGCTCTCAAAGTATTGTTTTAAAGTATATGTAGAAAGATAACTGGCTGATTTTACTGACTGTCTGTAACACATAGGAACTTCAATCACAATAGCAAATAAGAAAAAAAAAAAAATATTCTGGTAGTTACATACTGCTTAACATGTCACTAGTCATATACATACAGGTTTACCTGTTATTTCTCCAAATAATCATCTTTCTTTTTAACGTTAATCTTGGGAGTCCTGTATAACTACAATTCAAACCAGAAATGTTCTATTTCTGGAAAAGAACAAAATTCATGAAAATTATCTAACTTACTGCTCACATTTCTTTCCTCCATGTTTAAAAGATTGTATAAAAAAAAAAAAGCAATAGAATCTCTATGCAAAATATAAATTGCATATGTCACAAGAGTCCAAAATAGAAGATTTCAAAAGAAGATGTCAGTGAAATGCTACTGGAAAAGTCAACACAATCACCCATCACTGTTCACATTTGACTACATGTGTATAAGAAAATGATCTGTCAATGATCTCTAGTTTGTAAATTATGTTTGGTGATAAACCATGAGATGCGACACGATGAAATCAGGCGCTCGTCAAACTGAGGTGACCAGAAAAATCATGTTTTTCACCAGTAAATGAATTTTTAACGCAGTCTTTTTTTTCTTGACAGAACCCTTCTAGATCTGTCAATAAATACATTTCAGAGTCTAATTTGCTGAAACAGATTGAGTAAAGCCCAAAATTTGTAATTTAGTGGCATGGCCTAACAAAGATTAATAAGGATTTACAATAATGATCCGCCATTTTCTTGCTAAATTCAGCTACAGCAACAGGTCACGCCTATCGTCTTTAAGTGCCAATATCTCAACTTCTACTTAAGGTAAAGCAAAAATTTTTTCACACACAGAAAGGGAAATGAATAATCTTCACAATGATACCAGTAACTCCATATGCTCAAAATTTGACGAGCGCCTGATTTCATTGTGCCGCGTCTCATATATACTGAAATTTAGGCAAAATACTTCAATATTATAACCTTTTGTTTCAAAACAAGGAAAAGAAAAACAAAAGACATGACTTTAGCAAAGCATCTTGTGAGCACTATCTAATGATCATGAAATATAAGGAATTATTCCAACAAGCCCTTTAGAGCATTCGTGGAACACAAAATGTATATAAACCATTAGAATATATCAAGTACCTAATGTTTTGCTCGAGAGAAAATTGTATTCTAATCAAATGTTTTTTGTAATCGTCAATGTTCATTCATTGAAGGACAAATCTGTGATTACAAAGGAAAGACCTGATCAAAACTGACAAATAGCATTTCAAAATATTTTCTTGGGTCATTATTTTCATTATACTAAGTGTCTGCTGAGTAGCTCATGAAATCATCGTAAAGTGATTCTGCTATAATTTCTTCTGTGAAACAAAACTGAGAAATAAAAAAACCAATGATCGACAACTTTTGTAAAAATCATGTGCGGTCATTGAGGAATCACTTTTTTTTTTTCATTTTATCTATCAAGGGTTGAAGAAATTCAGGTGCTAATTGCCATAAATCTCTGACCATGAAAGTGGGTGAATGATTATAACGGTTTTCCATCACACAAGGCAAAGAAATCCAACAAAGAACTTGTGGCCCAAAACAATAATAATTAGGTGAAACAAAAGAACGCTGACAATTCTTGCTTCTTCTACCTCTCTACTTCCATCTACATGTATCTACACTATACCTCCTTCAGTGCCGACACATTCTGAAATTCAGCCAGCCTGTTTTACTATAGTAAAGGTACTTGCATCTCTGTATTATAATTGTGACATAATGTTTGGCTCAACAAATGAAACTGCTCTGAATGATTTTGTCCAATAACACAAAGGGTAAAAAACAAAAGTCTGAGTGCAGGGAAATCAATATAAATATATATAAATGAAATATTCACATCTACTATACATTTGTTAGTTTGTTTAGGAAATGGCTTTGAGAAAAGGAGAAACAAACAAACAAAGTTGAACCAACATAAAAAAAATGGAAATAATAGTGAATACTCAGGACCTAATTTGATCTCATCTGTGAAAATCGAAGAAATCGTTTTTTAAAAAAAAAAAAGTATGTTACCTTAAGCATCATATATCGACTTGGGACAGGCAGGTTTTTATATCGGAGAAAAAGGAGAGAAGATACCAATGTTAACTCCAAACTGCCTCAATAATAGTTGGAGAAAGCAAACAACTACTAACTCCACAAAATCTTTGGAAGAATTTTTTTAATCTTTCCTGATTTATCTCTGTCGCGATGTTTCATTGCTATTTTCCTTGGAAATAATGTGAAGGATGGGCAAGCTCTTAGAATATATTCTATTTCAACACAAATGTTAGTACAAAAATTCAACATAGGCGGCAAACATTGATTATCATCATAGGTGGCAAATATTGTTATCACCATTTTTACAGACTTTAGTTGGGACAAAATAATCGTGCTTCAAAGGAATGGGATTAAAACAACTGAAAGGATATGCTTACCAAATGTCATTTAGGATAAAATGAATGGAAAATTGGGAAAGAAATCCATCTGCAGTGATGAAAGATTAGAAAAAACACCTCATTCTCACCACGGTCAGTACAATTCCTTCAATGATCATACATGGGCACAAGCTGCAATTCTCATGTGTGCACACTTGTTAAACCAAAAAAGAACTCACACCTGTGATAAATTATTCACCATTATTTGCACCACAATCATTATATGAAAAGAAAAGGTTAAAAAAAAAAAAAACATTGTCATCCACTTGGTGGACTTGTGATAGGGAAAAAACATTAACATGACACACATCAAGTCGATAATTTGTCACCATGATCACAATCACTCTTTGAATTTTCTTTCCAGATCAAAAGTAACAAGTGTAAAGTAAACACAGTACATAAACAATGCATAACACAGCTCTTGAAAAAATACCAAAGACTTTGACAAAAACAATGAATAAGAGGGAGAAGAAAAAACAAAAACAAAAAACCCCATAGCAATCAATGTTAACACATAGAGAAGAAGTGACAATGTAAGTTGCTCAGTGGCTGGCAACTTCATTGTGAATGAGCTGTTTTGAGAATACAGCACCGGTGCATATCAATAATCAAGGGCGCTTTCACACTGACATTTGGCAAACATGGTGGCCGCTAGTCAAAAAAGAGTTATCATTATGGGAAAAAAATGAGTGAAGGCGTGGAACTGAAAAAAACAATAACTCTTGTACATGATATCGATTTGCAGCGTTTCACATTCTGCAATTCAAATCAGACCTTTGAATTCTCAGAGTCAAAGCCTTAGCTGACAAAGTTGTGCGCACCTGGCTTCAAAATATGAGCGTTTGTTCTCCACTGCTGATCTTGTTCTTCTCAACTCTCTCTCTCAATCATGTCTAGGTCGACATGTGCTCAGCAAGCATGCATCTCATGAGATGATCCCAAACGGAGCATTCAAACAAAGAAATAGGATTACCAGATTTCAACTAATAATGAGCCAATCGGCAGTGAGCGTATAGTTATTTTCAATATCTAAAGGAAAATAATAGAATATGATCCTGCGTCACTGTGTAGGCTACAACTATTTCCCTGTCTCTGTTGTCGCTGACCCTGACCGATGGAAGTGCACATTTTGCCACTTGCCATCCTTTCGCTGCCAAATTCTAGTTTCTTCTGAGTGTTTAGTAACAGGAAGTCCATTTCTGAAATGAAAATGGCAAAAAAATAACTTAGAACATTCTAATGGATCATTTTCACTACAGTTCCTATAAATAAAATACAAAAAATTACTCATGAAGATCAAATCAAACAGATTCCATCTTTCACAATAATAATAATCATAACATTGAAGGGCAACACAGAGAAAAAACATCAACACAAACAATAATAATAATCATAACATTGAAGGGCAACACAGAGAAAAAACATCAACACAAACAGGAGGAACAGAATACAAAAATACTCATAACATGGTTTACAAACATGATCAGATACTCTCATTAAATATCATATTGTTTGGCAACTCAAGCACATATAAATTTAGCCTGTGGACATGACTGAAAATCATCTCCAGGGAAGAGCTGGAATTGTTACTCAGTCAAATATGTTTTTAGCTGACATTTAAATGATTTGTAGACGAAGAGTCTTTTGTCATTTGACATACATAGACTGTCATCTCAATTACAGTGATATGAAAGCATAATGAGCAATCATTAGTTAAAATATAAACTGTTTTTAATCAAAATTGACTGAGCCTCTGGCTCTACACTGCATTGCTACATGACAGCAAACAAAAACTAGAGATAAAAAAAGAACAAATTATAGTGAATCTTTGTCATACTACATCTGTACCCACCTGTCAATGAGCTGTGTCAATCTGACATATGCGATGCAGGCAGCATCTTCACCCAGCAAATGCACATGAGGGTTGAGTATACTAGTATTAACTGGCTTGTTATTTTTTGACAGCACTGCAAAAAAAGAATGGATACCAATGACTCTTTTTATTTATTTATTTATTTACTTATTTATTTCTGTAGCATGTTTTATGGGTATTTTTGCTGTTGCACTTACTGACAGAATTTATTATAAGTCATGAAGAATTATGACATGAAGACCATGGTAAAAAAAATTTCATATACAAACCCATGATACTTGACAAGGATAGTTAGACATATCTATATAATTTATGAACATTGACTGAAACAGTTATTATAAAATTAATTCCTGAGAATACAGAAATATGAATCTAGGCATTTCATTAACCAGTTCACTGCTATAGGACGTATAAGTACGTTATTTGAAGACCTATGGCATGTGCTGAAAGACGTATATATACACGTCCAATTCCAACCCTATCACCGGCTGAGCCATCTGCTCGCTCTTATGCATAATTAACTCCGCCCACTCGGCTCC
>JBCEWB010000012.1:297833-311356 GCA_039654565.1 Peronia peronii | reverse complement strand
GTGGCAGTGGAGAACAAGGAGAGAGGGAGGAAGGGAATAGAGACAGAGACACAACATGAGGAAACTTGTGATAACGTGAGAAGACATGTGCATAGCTGGATAGGTGACATTCGAGTCAGTGGATGGTTGAATTTAATCACAAGCAGAGAAAGACAAGTTCTATGATGGAAAAAATAAACAATTCTCTCCTATCATCTTCTAATCGGCTGTCTCCCCCCCCCAAACACCTCACCTCAACCAACTCCCCTCAGTTTTTGTTTTGTTTCTTTTCTCTTCGAGAACATTCTTACTGCTAACACATGACAGTAGACGAAAGATGCGATGCTCCCTCGAGTCCACAACAATAATAATAACAACAAAACCCAGGACCCTGGGAGACCCAGTTATACGGTAATGAATAACAGAGGCTTTCATGATTCATGATGTATACTCCAGTGTCATCTGCATGGCCAGGAGCAGATGCCAGCAACATCTGAAATACGTTCTCCAACGAATGAGCGTCTACTGTCCGCCGCGAGCCCTCAAGGCGCTCGGGCCCATGCTAATGAATTATTGAGACTAGCTGGTTTGTGCAGCTGCATTGATCCAAGCCAATCGTTAAGGCATATCATTAATATAATATGTATGTCATGTTGCCTTGTGAAAGAGAGTTCTTGTTGGGGCAACGTTATTGCACTGCCGTACTTGTTTTTCTAAATTCAATACACAGAAGCCGTGTTTCTGTTTGTGAAATGTGTGTCATAGAAAGGGTCTTGTTTCGTGCGAACAAGACATTAACATACGCATGAGTGAACAATACAAAAAATAAACGTACTTGCCTGACCCTTACAATGCAAAATTAAATAAGTTTATTGTTACTGTCAATTTAAAGCTGAGATCTTCATTCCTTAAGTTTACCCGCACTAATATTGTGTTGATCCCTATTGACAGTGCCAGCTCATACCTTGATTTCTCTTCAGAAAATATCCATTAAATCAGGATATTCATCTACAAACAAACTTGTATTATTAGATTACTATTATCAATAGCTGTTTATTGCCATGGAAGGACTAAAATCAAGTACCTTAAATAAAATATACATCCTGTTCATTTCCATCGCTGTCGTTTTTTGTTAGAGCCTGGTGTAATATGTACCTCAATTTCTCGAAACGTGAGGTTTTATATAATTATGGACGTTCGTGAAAGGACAGCACAGATTTTAAACCTGTTATGCCAAAGGCACTGCTTTCATTACAGTGGAGTCATTGGACAAAGTTTACTTCAATTAAAAAAAAAAGAAAATGTATTAATTTGTAGGCGCATTCATATGAGAACAAGCTGTTACTTTATAAACTGGTCCAGTAGTGATTTGCTTCTTAAAATCGATGTACATGTATTTCGCAATCTTTTCCTGATGAGGTCGAAGCCCTTCCACTGACTTTCTTTTTTCCTCGGCTTAACGTAGGCCAGAACAGCATCCTTTCATTGAATATTTTTTAGCTTAGCTTACCTGCAGCAAGAGAAAAAACTGAAGTAAAATTGTGTTATCTTCTCTCACCATTTAAGTGCAGAATGCACTACGTGGCAGAGCAAAAAACAACTTTTTTCTATCGACAGAATCAGGGACATGCAAATACATCCACATTGGAAAGCTATACACTCATATATTATAAGCCTATGTTTCTCCATTTTATTTTATATAAAGGTGCAACCGTTTTTTTCCTTCAAGGCAAATTTTACAAACGGTCATCGATTTTATGCAGTCATAATCACGTAAGTTCTCAAATTCGACTGAGACGAACGACAGGGACCTCAGACACAGGCCGCTATCATGCAATGCAACATCAACACAAAGATTCTCAAGTCTCACACATCAAGGGGCAAACATCCAGGCCGTAATTCCACATTTAACCAACACTGGTGGGTAGGAAGGTGGGGGGTGGGCGGGGGGGGGGTGTAGAGAGGGTGAGAAGATGGACAGGAAAGAGAAAGAGGGAGGCCAGGGTGGGGAGGGGAATGAGAGAGCAAACAAGAGAGAAAGAAGAAGCTAGAATGAAGAGCCCAGGCATGAGAAAGGAAGAACGACCTAAGGGACAAAAAAAATTGTGATGAAAAGAAAAAAAAAAAAAAGAAGCGTGAATGACATGAGGTTTGGATAGTAAAATCTAATTTTATCTAATCAGATGATCAGAGAGAGAGAGTGAGAGAGAGAGAGAGAGGTGAGCGGGATGGGAGGAAGAGAAAGAAAGAAAACATGCAACGACATGTGATTCTACTTTGATCCAAATCTGTTGAATGTCAGAACTTTATAATTACAATAACGCCCTTGGGCTACAAATCAATATCCTTTCCCGGCGCCCGTCGATAGATTTATGAAATTTCAAATGTTTCATTTTCTAAGGAGCTAGGCTATGAAAGAAAAGATTTCTTTAGCTGCGCTCACCGTAAATTTGCCCACAGAATCTACTTTGATGTAAGCCTTTGAAACCTCAATACTTTCAAATAATAGAATATCTACCCAAAGGCGTTTCCTGGAAACGACATTTTTCTAAGCCAAAGCACAGACGTGCAGTAATAAATAAACTTCTCCCCTCTCTTACTCTTTATGTTATTGTCTTACTTTAGCCCAGTGTCCATAAAACTTTCCCGTCCCGCCACAGACATCTGTTATCTTGACAGGGTATAATGAAAGGTTTGTCAGTAGCTCAGACACCATCGGGCTGATAGTAACCCTAAAAGCCTATTAACCCTAAAAGTGGCAGTAAAAAGAAGAGTAAGATCAAGGTTTCTATGCTGTTGTATGATTACTTGTTTGTTTGAGAAAAGACAGTTTATGTCTTAAGATGATATAACAGGAGTACTATGTTATTGTCTCGTCCGCAATTTGGAGGAAGAATCCAACGTACATTATGATGAGGTAGTTTTTGACCGAGTCGACTCCTTGACATATATAGAGTTAATCTGGGCGATGGACAATTTCTATCCCATTAGGCTTTGAAATGTTTGGGCTGGACTTCGCCAAATGCGATGTAATGATAATCCCCCGGATTTCTGGATTCTTCGGACAGTCCTCTTGAGATTGGGCTTTCATACAATTATACCACTCTTCAGTTTCGCCAGGGATGCAAATCTGCTTGGTGCGACCCTTAGCAAATAAGCATCCCCACCCATATACTCTGAGCCTCAGACTGTCCGCTGACGACAACGTGGGCGCTGTTCGGGCTAGTAATCCAACATAAATTGGCTTACACGAATGGGCGACTTTCTTAGAGGCCTAGAAATTACCTCGATTGATTTTGGAATTTCGGTCGGAAGTGGGGATTAGAATATATATATATTTTTTTTCTACGTTGGGTCCAATCTCTAAAGCAACGTTAATGTGTCAGACCACACCAGGTTATCGAGCTGAGGTGTCAAGGAAGAGTATTTCCCTCCAAGATGGCCCAGATTTGTATCTACATTATTATATCCGTCCTTCTCGATGTGGTGAACCCCCTCCACCCCCCCCCCCCCAAATCTTCTTTTTTTTTTCTTCCTCTGTCTTGCCAAAACCTCACACAATCTATGCTTGGTGTGTCTGCGATCTGTGCGATTTGGTAGTCAAAATTGATTAACTAATAGCTCGATGATATTTAAGTCTTACAACAATAAAAGGAGTAAGATACAGATTAGTTGTCTACAAGTAAAAGTTAAGTACTGTGCAATTCTTCAGTCCATGAGATATATACATTGAGGACTGAAAATAGTAATCCTTTCTCGTTTTTTCCACGTCTGAATTGACGTACTACATTTCGCCTGTTATCTTAAAAATTTAATTACTGTCCATTTATGTTTAAGGAGGAGGGGAAGGGGGTATGAAAACGAAATTTCAATTTTTGAACAGTTGGGAAAGAAAACCCGAACGGAATAAAAAAAATTGTTTCCATCCTTTAAATTGGGTTTTGTACTGTTCATGTGATAACCACCTTATTACCCACATCAAAAGCGTACATACTGATAAAAAGATTACAAGTCCCGCTTGAATAATAGGAAAGTGTTTGTTCGGGAAACACATTTGCAACACAAGAGATCTACGGGAACAGCTGTTCATTTTGAGGCAATTATTTGATTAACTGTGCATATGTCCGTGGGTATGTGGTATATTATACAACTGAATTAAAATTGATTTTTTGATAAAAGTGAACTCACATGTATGTGCGAGTGCACTTTTTTTTTTTTATAATAATTTAATTCAGTTGTAGCCTTTCAACAAATCTAGAATTGCCTTCCCTCTAAATACCTACAATGGTTTGTCTTTCCTGCGTAATAAGTAAAGTTTCACGAAGTCGGAGAAAATTTCGGATATAATGAGTACTGCCAGTTGTTCACACCACCTGCTAATCACTGTAATGTTTCATCTGCTCTTCCTGGAGCATTTCTACAAACTACATGGACCCTTTCAAAAATCGATAACATTGCGTTTCTATTCACGTCTTTCCCTCATCAAGGCGAAGGAAATAGGAGGAAATTAACTGGTCTGAGTGTCGAATGTCCTTAACACCTAGTTCAAATTACATATTATCGGCAGTGATACATTTTCATAGAGATTTAAAATAAATTTAGGTTTCTTTTTTTCTTCCACTGATACGCACAAAATATATTACAGCCTTCAACTCAATAGAGAGGAGATAAGCTTATGGTTTTAGATATCACAACTTTGGCCCTATCACCAATGGCGAGGGCTCTAGGGCAGCTGCTGTCATGGCCGGAGTTTCGCGAACTACGTCAGCACTCGCAAGGTGCCAGACAAGACCGAAAAATAGACACATTTTTATAATTGCTGTAGGATCATGATCAAATCTAGGCGAGCCCTTGCCCTCTGTATTTTTTTTTCTCTTTCCATGCGGGTCTTGGAACCTTAGAGATGAATTGCAACGAAAGGTTCAGATCACAGAAATGATATGTTGTTGCAGAATCCCATGCAAATTCCTGCATGTATATATCACAAACAAAATAGCACAGAAGGCAAGTAGGAAAAATTGGAAAACCTAACAACTACCAGTACTGGCAAGCTAATATTGAATAACAAGAGATCTGGTGGACTAGCTCAAATGATCCTTCAAGGGACTATCGAAAGAACGAGATATAGGAACGCAAGAGAAAAAAAAGGGGCTGACTGTATAGATAATTGGATATGTATGGAGGGACCTGTCATTTGCAGAGACACAAGATCTTGCATACAAATGGTAGATAGGGCTGAAACGGTGTTGAAATTCTCTTTGCAACACCTCTACGACCCTATCCAGATCTGAGGTACCAAGGCAAAGAATCCCTACAAACTAAGATATTCCATACAAATTATGTCGGACATCCAATTCGAATTGAATTTAGCAAGGTGTAACAAACTATAGACAAGAATAATCCAGCATTCAGAAACATTGGTTCTCTTGTTTAAGCCAACGACTATATAACAATATTTTGCAATCAGATAGCCTTTAAAAAGTTCACATGGCATTTATTTTGGCAAAACAAACAAACAAACAAAAAAAATGTGAATTACACAGATGATTTCTTTGTGATTTAAACCCACTGATAGCATTTATAATGCTATGCAATGAATCAAATATTTTTTTGTTCTATTCTGCAACAAATTAAACAAATTTAACATTACTGCTTCAAGGATAGTTTAGTCATTGAAACAACTATGCAACCATGTTGGTAGCAAATTTTGTACATATCCCCTTTTCATTATATGAATATATGACTATTTTTTAACAATTCTTCTTAAGTATAAGTTTTGAGTAACACACATCAGAGATTTTATGAGAAATTTCATTTTTGGCTTTCCACTTTTCAGTCTTTGTTCTATAAAGCTGACAAAAAACTTACCTCTGGCAGACAATTTCTTTGTGTTAATAATTTTTGCAGCAAATTCTAATCCAGATGACTTTTGCACACATCTTCGGACAATAGAGAATGCTCCTCTGCAAAGACACAAAGCAAAAGTTAAAAATATAAAAGTATCACATAAAAAAAAAAAAAGAATGCCTTTCATTTCAGAGAAATGACCAAAATGTGAAAGCTAATATTCAGTTTACAGTCATTGTCTCCACAGTTTGTGCATAAATGTCACAAACACATTTCAAATACACAACATCTGAAGGGGCATAAAAGATATCTATTCTATTGTTATGCTCAAATCAAAAGTTTATGTGTGATCACTGAGGAATCCTATGACAATGTTACTAATGTCCAAGATAACCTCCACCAGGAGATTGAAAGACATACCTACTAATGTCACTGGCTATGAAATAGAATAGAATGAATAGAAAGGTTATTTTGATCTCATTCATCAAATTCTGATTCAGGCTGCAGTAGTAGTGAAATTCTCATGGAATATTCACCTTCCCTCTCCTAAATAGACTCTGAGTTGTAAATCTGAAATCTCCCCCCCCCCCCCCCCTCGAAATAAAGAATAAAAGAAATAAAGAAAGAATCAAAGAAAGAAAGAAATGTCATCATCCACTAATTAGACATGCAAGTATGACACTGACATATTATGTTCTCACTGGATCTGTTGTTTAAAACTGTAATGATACCATCTGAGAAAACTTCAGATCATTTTCAGTATTTGGACCTTCTCATGTCAACTGTGCATTATTTTCTTTTCAGACCATGTGCTAATCACTTTCAACTGCTATGGTAAGAGAAAATTATATATATAATTTATATATTTGGAAGCAAAGTGCCATCCACAGACAAAATAACCTATGCGCACAGTTTTAGCAGTCGACAGATAATTTGTCAACAAATGTGGTTGTAAAATAACGTTCTCAATAGAAAAACATTCTATCCTGTTAATACACACCCTGAAAAAAAAAAACAAAAAAAAAACAGACAGCAAATGCCAATGATATATTAAAAAAATCTCACATGATCAGATATGTTTTCCAAAATCATAAATCTGAATAAATTAATGATAAGTTTTCCAGGATTTATTGCCTCACAATGAAGTCTGTGAGGTTTTTGTTTGACCCAGGAGAGTGGGCAATAAATTATTATCCCTATATGCCATGTTTTGCTATGAAATAATTTGGCTCATAATACATAAATTCATTTTCAAAGATCAAAACTGTCATTCACTTGAAATTGCCATTTTCCACAAACCTTTGTTCAGTTTTGAACAAAAATACCAAACACTGACAGCAAAATGAAGGTTGACTTGTGCCTCAAATAAGAACATGTAGGTATATTGTGTCTGTTGAGTTAACAGATTGTAAAGTACTTAGAGCATGTACTGTATGATAATACACATTATATAAGTGTCACCTACTAATGCTAAAAAGGGAAAGAGAATTCTAACTATTATTTTGTGTTCCCCTTTAAAACTTAAATTGTCTGTTTAACATAAAAGCTGCTTGCAGTACAGGGCATCGAAATGAGTTCTATCCTTAGCTTGGAACTGCAGCATTTCAGATTCTTGCCATTTTTTTTTTTTCCATGCGATATTGAAATATTACTAAAGCTTTAGGCTCAGATGGGAATGGCACACCTTGAGAATTAATAGCCAAGACTAACATGGCAATTTATAATGTCAGTATGATTGCTATTTATGGGAATTTGAGTAATGATCATACATAATGTAGTTCCATTTAATGATCAACTCACACCATTCAAATGTCAGCACAGTATGATGATAAACAAGACTTTTACAAAAATAAGGACCAAAGCATATCCTTGAGAACCTTTTATATTTGTAACAAGAAGGCTTAAAATTCGTTATCATATATCATCACTATGTCAAGAGCCTTATTCTTGCTAAAGACATCTCTGCAACACATGGCACTTCAAATATCTTGTGCCTGGTTCATGACAGAACTCCGTGCCTACTCCAAGATAGCAAGCCCTAAAAACTGACGGTACAATTTGCAACTGAGACATGTATATATACTATGAATGATTACCACTTTTTAAAAGGTGCACAAGACTAACGTCATATTGCATGTGTATGTATCAATTCCTTTGCATGATCATACCCAATAAACCTCAGTTGTGACAGGATACTCGCAAAATAGCACCCATTGAATGAATACAGAGTGATACTGACAAGATTTATTCACTGTGAATTTTAATTAACATGTAAATTTATGAGAGCTCCCTTCTTTGTAATCAATTTAGCTGCAGAAGTCAAAAAAAATAAAACAGCAATTAATCCAAGTGAGTTTTTTAATTATTAAAAAAAACAAAAAAGGGTGCACATTTAAAGATTTTGAAGTATCCCAAGCTTAGAACATGATTTTGGTTGCTATTTTTAAAAATTATTTTTTTTTCCCTCACACAATTTTAAAATCTCAAAAACTATATTGCGCTTGGGTCGAACAATAATTTACACATATTAGTTCTCAAGTTAATGTATCCAGTAAAAGGTAATTTTGATGTCCGAATCTGTAATAATATATGCTATGATAACATGTATAGTGGATTTCCAATTCTATTTTGTGTACGGTGGCATGAAGCAAGAGCAAGCACGCATCCTCAGTCATGGCCGGTCAAACATGAATATTTATGTACACCTCATACAATTTCACCCCATATAAAATTTTCCTGACGAACTGTTGCTATAGTGTATTAATTTCTAACACTGTTCTCAGAAGAGTTTATTTTGATTGAACAATATGTACTAATTTAGAATTTTAACTAGATCACTGACCTCAGAATTTACCCTGATCACATTTACTGGCAGCCAAAAAAAGTTGTAGTCTGCATATCAGCTGATAGGTTAGATAACTTTATCATTATCAAAGAGTTTTATCATCACATTTTCAACTAAAAGTGTCCTATCTGTGATAAGCTGATTATATATTAGTGCTGAGGCACTCTTAGCCTACTATGGTTTCACTTATGTTTACAACCAGAAGTAATGAAGGATCATGTGCAAAATCACACACATATCGAATACTGCCTTCCAATTATCTGAAGGTTTTATTCTGATAGTAACAGTGTAGGATGCGACTTTGGGAGCATGTTATGTAACTAAATGGACATACAGCTTTTTCATGTGCGGATACAGATATTATGTCTAGCTTTAATTTACAGGGTAGTCAGTATGGTAGTAATCGTGCATGCCCAATTGATCCACCACTGGATCCTGATAAGCTGGGATCACAGTTCACTAGGAGAGCAGTACTGAACTAGTAAATGATCATATCATTTCACTTAAACACTCCTAAAAACAGACTGCCTCACAAACATAACTAGGACACAAACATAATTTGCTACCCACACACCCATTCAGTTTAACAAACTGAATTAATTTCAGACTCTTCATATGACAAAACATATTGACAAAATAAATACCTAAGGTTCACATGAATGAATTCACATGAATGAACATGTCCCGTGTTAAAAGTAGAAAGATTTACATTATTTGCAACTGTCTTTACAAGATGTAGCAAAAGCCTCAATTTTTGAATCCCAATATGGAATTGTGTGTCAAGAGAACCTAACCCTGTTCACAAGCCCATCCTTGTAAACTAAACACAGTAATTGTGTACAGGAATCTGTAAGAAATCTAAATCTAGCGTCCTGTCTTAGTTATGGAACTCTTCCCTATAAAACTTTTTCTTGCCTTTTTTTTTTTAAACTGATTGTTACTATTTTGTAGTTATTGTTATACTATTTCATGTAACATAATAATATTATTTTTCTTTACAAAGAAGGCAGGGCAAATTTCACTGGTAGGCTTTTAAAAGCATCAATACTATGGCCTGATTGTTTTTCAAAAATGCCTGCTTGGCAATTAAGTTATGTGCTGACCTGATGATTACTCATACCTAGTCTTGAGGTAACTAGATAACAGCTATTCGTCAATAAATTTTATAAATTAACTCCTGGTGGCGCTTACTAACAACAGAATATCAAGATACCTAAATATTGATTCGCATGTTACACTCACGTGTGAGAAGAATGAGATAACGTCAATACTAGACTACAATTAGATCTATATCATATTCCTCATGTTTGAGTAATAATTTTATGAAAAAAAAATATATGCTTTGAGGTTTGCACTGCAGCTGAGCTTTTATAAAATAACCGTACCACCCGGAGCCTGCGCTCCATCATGCAGGACAAAACAGGGTAGACAGACAGCACGCACAATCACGTGGACCTTGTTTCAATAAGTGCTCACTCGGTGAACGGGCTTGTCGGATCAATGAGCGATCATAAACACTATCCCGACCCAGTGGAGCGAGAGCTTCGCAAGGGAAAGGGAAGTAATTACCCGGAGATGGGCATAAATTTACTACAAAACTTGTAAAATACGCTTCCTCATCCCTATTTAGAGCATGTGCAGATAATTGTGTGCTGTGGAAGCACCAAAACTGTCCGGTTTTCGTTCTAAAGGTGTGTCAGATAGTGTGTTAAACGTGGGCCGCCAGGGGTTGCAGCCCGTGATAAACGCAGCTATAGACATCCAGCAGACGACTCGCTTCGCTGCTACAACACTATTAGACCATCCAGCGAGCGACGGGTCGAGTGTAAAAATGGCTCCGTTTGCAAAGCACAGAGCCTCTATACACAAAGAAATCACATGTCATCAAACCTTGAATGTTACACAATCTACCAGTGCACAATATGAAAGTGTACTTACTTTCCTAATTCCTCTTTTAATTCGTAAATATCGCTAAACTTGGCGGTAGACGTCTGGGCCGCCATATTGAATGCTAAATGACTTCACAACATCGCTCTCGGAATATCTCGCCGGCGCAGCAGGCGCGAGACCTGTCGACGAGTCTGATGTCGGTCGATAACCCGATGGGAATCCCCCCTCTACGTTTCACACTTTGCGGGCGAAATCACCTAGGCTGGCCAACAATGTACAATAACGCGCAAGAAATTCTCGGAAGGATGTTCCACTTCTCACTTTATCCTTCTAACCCCAATCAATAAATTTCAGCAGCTTTTGTCAGAATATTCTCTTGTCGGCTGATGGACTTGTGAGGAAGCTTCTCTGGAAGGTCTATGGGCATAACAATATTATTTCTTGCTCTGACTAAATAGCAGGATTTGGGATGTGGATGTCTCTGTCTAGCAATTCAACTACATTTCCCATTTGGATGGCATTGCAAACAATTTTTAAAAGTGAAATGTTTGCTCGCGTTAGCATTTTTAAATTTTGTCCACCTATCCGCCTCCCAGTTCGGCCCCTGAGTCATGTTGGTACATGTACCGATAATGAAAGACTTCTGAAGGGTACCAATCCAATAACATTGCAGTCTTTTCGTCATTATTCTCCTATAAGAAATAAATGGACCACATACAACACATCTGCTCGATCGAACGATTGCATAAATAAACATTGAGACACACACTGAAATCAAGCATAATATCATAAGGCCTACAGACAGAAAAAAAACACGCCTCAAACAGTAGCATACAAAATGATAGAGCTATAGGCAGTGTGAGAATACATTAAATCATAATATATTAACGTGAACAAGATTCCTAGAAAACATAGCCTACATTATTGTCACAGAACGGAATAGCCAGCAATGCGATAGATTATTTATATATGCTTCGAATAGGGGGGAAAGAGCGAATATTTGAGAAAGTCGCTACGTTTGCCATTATTTGTCAGCTTGTCCAAGATTAAAGCAGCGAGAAAGGCGCTTAGCTGGTCGCCAGAGATTAGAATCTGTTGATGCTATAATAATTATTCTTCTCTTTATTCATCTACGTCTGAAACTGTAACAGAGCTACGGAGGGCTAAGAGGGAATTTGATGATGTTAGAAAGATGCCTATTGGTTCTGAAAGTGAAAATGGAAGGTGATGTCATTGATATCAATTGGAGTTAAGTGGCTGGGCAACGACATAGTGGTAGTAGTAGTGGTGGTGATGATGATGGTGGTGGTGATGGTGATGACTATGGAGGTATTGGTGGTCGTGGTGGTGGTGATGCTTTAGGGGTGGGTAGCAGAAAATGGCTGGGTAGTGTTGTTGCTACTGCAGCTGCAGCTGGTGGTGGTGACAACGGGGGCAGGGGTGACGGTGGCAGGAACCTTACTTTTGGATATATATTAGACATTTGCGTTGTTCTATAGTTGCTGCTGCAGTTACTAGTTTAAGTGATGATGATGGAAATATATCTGGTGGCGGTGGTGCTGGTGGTGGCAGTGGTAGAGGTGGTTGTAAGTTTGGTGGCATAGTGACGATGATGGTACAGGTAGTTGCAGCGCCTTTGGGGGTGGCAAAAATTTATGTATTGGTAGTGCAGTTACTGTAAGTAGTTATAATGTTAATATCGCTAGTTGTGGGGAAAAGGATTTTGGTGATAAAGGTGGCAGTGTATTTAGGGGTTGGCAGAAAATGACGTCGTTGTATTGTTCTGCTACAGTTTTTGCGTATACATCTAATGATGAAGAAGAATACAGTACAAGCTGTTTCCGAAGTAACACAGCGTAGTCTGTTTCGTGATGTTATTCTTGGAGATAAATCGTTATAGTTACACAACCAAAAGGATTTTAAAAAATCAAAACATGAAAATTCTGTAAATCAGAAGCTGTAAAATTCTCATTCTTAAATTTAACAAAAAGTGCTATCTGTTCACATTTTTTTTTAAAATTGAAAACCGTCTCTTACAACAATGAAAGAAAGAATTTAATTAAAATTTTGTTACATAGAGAGCAATACCCAGTTTCCATTTTATATTTTTTTTTCTTGTTGCCACGAACATTTGACCAGGGCTTCTATTACCTGCGATTTTTAACATACTTATATTATCAAGTTTTCCAGATTGTTTCTTTTAGTGTGTTATATTAGTTACCGATTGGCGGCCCGTTTAAAATTTCAAACATTTCTATTATTCAAATAAGGTAATAATGACGATGTTGTTGGTGATGGTATCGACGGTGGTGGTTGTGCTCTTGCGGGCGGTAGAGACTGACGTAGTGATGTTACTGCTGCTGCAAATGCTGTAGTAGGTATCGTGGTGATGATGGCGGGTGACAGATTGTTGCCGCTGCAGATACAGTGCGTGGTTGTAATGACACTGTGTCTGGCAGTGCTACTAGTGATGGTGTTAGTTATAGCGGTGGGAGTAGTGGGAGTGGTAGAAGTGATGGTAGTGAAAGTGGTGGTGGTTTTAGTGGTGGTGATAGTGAAGATGATTGCGATGTTGGTTTGTGTTGTCAGGAAGGGTGATGATGAAAACAATGTAGGTGAGGAAGTTGTCAGTCCTAATGCTCATTAATTTTTTGAATGACCTGATCATGTTTCCTTTATGTCTTTCTTATTATTTGTTTTGCTCTCAAACACACTCTGATATTTGTCTATCTGTCTGTTTGTCCGTCTGTCTCTGATTGTCTGTCCGTTTGCCTGCTTGTGTATCTCTCTATCCATCCATCCATCCATCCATCTATTCATCCATCTATTCATCCATCCATTCATTCATCCATCCATCCATTCATTCATTCATCCATCCATCCATCCATTAATACATACATACATACATACATACATACATACATACATACATACATACATACATACATACATACATACATAC
>JBCEWB010000012.1:286521-297733 GCA_039654565.1 Peronia peronii | reverse complement strand
CCGATTATATCGGCTCCGACACCACACCACGGAAAATGGTGCCGATCTAATCGGCCCTCGACAGTTCGTGGGTTAAGACCTGTGTTTTTTTTCCCATTTGCCAGAATTTTTTCTTAACAGCATATACTGATGTGTATGTGATGTTACTAAACTGCTTATAATGAGAATACTGTGGTTCAAAACAGACAAGTGTCATACATCAAAACGTTGGAAATTGCATGGGGAATACAAATATTAAGTGTCAACGATAAAAAAATTGAGAAAAGGCTGAGAAAAAGGGAGGTAAGTCCTGAAAAAGCAAACAAAATGGAACAAAAAAAATGAATAGCCTATCAACTCACCACTGAAACAATCCGATATTCCAATTGTAATCCAATCTGACTATTGTGGTTTTAGAATACATCCAAGGTGATGTCTATAGTTTTTCAGGTAATTGGATGAATAAATAATGCACTAACACACCTGCCTACCTTCCCGTCTTATGCGGGATCATCCCGCATTTTGACATAGTATCCCACCATCCCACACCGGGAATGAAAAATCTGCATTCGGACGAATTCGGAGTTTATACTAGTTTTTCCGCATTTCATGCTTTGGCATCATTCTGAATGCGGCCGGAGTATAACTGTCACTCACAGTCCAGCAAGAAAACTGCGAACTCCTGTTTATTGCTTTGGGCAGTGGTCCTGCCTACCACCGTTGCCAAGGCCTGTGTCTGACAGGAGGCCAAGAGTACATGATGTAACCCAGTCCTGACATATAGTGTTATGTGTTACACCCCGTACGTCCCGCCCTCATGCTAAGTGGTCATTCACGTCCACCCATCATTCATGATCTGATAATCCCTTGGCCCTCGATCGTTTGTATAGTTCCCTTTTGAACTTAAATCTTTAATTAACCGTGGTGTCCCGTCCCGCCCCTCTTTTTATGTTTTCACTTTGTCCGCCTGTTGCCAACCACGACGTAAACGATGTAGATTCATCATGGGATCTTTCACTCAAAAGTCTGGTCGGATGCCGATGACCTGTTTAGCTTAGAATATAATTATGTCTTTACGTGCCATTGGACGACGGGCAACCCATAACGTGCGTCATCATGTAAGCCTACTGGTCTTGTCTCTTGTCTGCTGACTTTATATCAGTGAGATGATAAAAAAAAAGATGGAGTCTCGGCGATTCCGACATAATTTTGGTGTGAAATTTGACTGGCCTGTCATTCTATTCGAATGTCCCTGCCAGCACTCGTGACAGAGGTTGTCTCACTCATGGGCTATTTTCTGTCTTTGAAATTTCTATTACGCCTACTTCTTTTTGTGATAGCTATCACTATCACTGCCAGAATTTAACCGCTTCACTGCCATGCATCATTTATTGTCCAGTCAGTTTTCCTCTCTCCATCCACTCTATCCCCCACCCATACTCAGTCAAGTGTGTGAGCCCACCGGCATTATCCTCTACTTTCCCACGGGCAGTCAGAACGCGTCAAGATCTAATTGTTACATACAGAAGCAGATAGATGTGGAACACTGGTCAGTGGTTGGAGCATTGGATCAGTTCAAAGGGAAAGGGGGGATGTTGGGTGGGGGGCTGACCGTGAACCTACCATGTACTCCCCTTCCCACCCTATAGTGAAGTGGTAGCGGATCTTCTCTTTCAGAAATGTAAGAGGATATAGCACAAGAGAATAGAAATTTGTGCAATGATTTTTCTAAACTTTTGTGAATAGTGCAAAATGCACTCGATCTATACTTGGATTAAAGTAAAAGTTCACTATGTTATGAATCTGCAAAGAATGTAAGAAATGCAGATCTAATTTCTTGTGTAATATTTATATGGAATGAAACCTTAAGTTCACATGCAGATGTGTTGTTGGTTTGTTATGTAATACAAAGTAATTCTAGGCAGGAACTATAGGACGGTAAATTTCCATCTTCCCTGATTTTCCCTCCTTTTTTGAGTCAGATATCCCTCCTCTGCTGTTGTGAGGGCAGGCAGGTCTGCACTAAAGTAAAATACAAAAAAATGTCAAAAATTCACATATATTGGCGTAATGTCTATGTACACTATGTTGTATGAGACTGATTACTTCTGATTAGGCAGCACCGCCATGGTGTGCCAAATTTTAAAACAATCCTTAGGGTGGAGGTATGGCTGTCCCACATAAAATATGTGCGCTTTTTCTATGTTGGGGTGCTACAAACTTGTCAGCGCCTGTCCTTGTCCATGTAGGCAGTCATGTGTTTTGTATATTCCAACCTCTCCAATGGATTTGATGTTCTAGGACGATCACGTTTTGAGTTTAGGACTTGGATTTGGGGGACTAGTTGGGCGGCAACAGTACTAAGTTCTTCAGTTAGCTGCAGCTTGAAGACATGGAGGCTAAGACTGTGTGGTTTTGTTCCTTCTGGACGAGTCAATATATAGAGCTTGTGTGCATTGATGGTGGTGATTTCCAATAGCCAGCAGAATAATTTCTTCCACCATTTGCGACTCTTTCGGTTCTGCAAGCCATAATAACCCAGTGTCTGGTCCGCCAAGTCACAGCAGTTCATGTATGAGTTGTACTTGTCGATGATGGCTGGCTTAGTTTTCCCCTTCTTTGTAACATCTCCTGCCTTAGTTTGTGTTGAAACCATAAGCATTGGCTTTTTAGCCTTTATATCTTTCCAGGCTACACATATGATGGTGTTGTCTTGGGTAACCCAGTGTTTGTTTTCCATATTCTGCAATTTCATTGTCTTGATCTCACGAGGAAAGCCGATCCGATTTGTCTGGACAGTTCCTGTGTAATAAAGATCATTGTCTAATAGGCAATCCACGAGTACACGAGTTGTGTACAACCGGTCTGCAAAGATGTGGTATCCTTTACCAATGGGTTGTAAAGGGGTCCGGAATACTTTTTTCGCATGTGAGTAGTCATAATCGATGAAGTTATCATATGTTTTACTTTCAAGGTAAATTAACAGATTCAATGTGTATCCAGTGGTGCTGTCCTTGAGTCCAAAACTTTTAGCATGGTTCTTACGGGGCTTGCTGGAGTTATATTGCTTGTATTTATAATGCCCTTTCCAACCTATTATCATCTCATCGACAGAGAGGTTTTGGAAGGAAGTGAAAACTGCATTGAAATTTTTGATGAGCTGTTCTGCGAAAAGTTCAATCTTTGTTAGTAAATAGTCATAAATCTATCTCTTGAAAACATCTGATGTCTTTCATGTAGACCTTGAATTTGCTCTGTCCTTTGAAAGGACATATGGCCTCATCCACATATACCTTCCTTTCAGGAACATAAAGCACCTGGAAACGTGTATTCAGATGCCCAAGAAATGGACAAAGCTTATGGATCGGGTTGTGGTTTTCTTCACCATACGGAACAAATCTTTCATTGTTTGCGATATGGAAGAAGCTGAGTATGGACTTGAACCCGAACCTGTCTCTTTTTACTTTAGCACAAAAAAGATGAATACAGTGTAGGATTTGATGGCCAGTAATTGTGTATCAGGGGCTTTTTAATTACTCCCATGTGGATGCATATAATGATATTGCAATAAATCTGCGCATCTCTTCAAGCACTACTGGTTTCCACATGCTGAATATACTGCGAGTTGACAGCCTCTCAGTAGTTCTCTTTTTCTCATTAATAATCAACCTTCTATATCAATTTGTCTCTTGTTTCCACTGGTGGATGATCTCAGGTGAAATAGAAAGTAAAAAAATTTCATATGGACAAGGATCATCGCCCACATCGAATTTCAGGCCTGGGTTACCCTCATAATTTGGAATTCGGTGGAAGTTTCTAGTGTTTCTCATTCACTCACCAGTATTCATCTCTTCTTCCTCTGATTTCTAACATCAGCTGGGGTAGTGTTTTCATCTTCTGGATTTGGTCCATGAGAATCATGGGCTTCCACCAGATCTACTTCAACACATTCACTGCCACTCTATTCCCTAGCATCTCTCACCTGCTGTAACCTCTGGGGAATATGCCCTTTAATATCAGAATCACTCTGAGAGTCTCCATGATCTAAGCAAGTCTACTTCTATGCCCGAAGACATGACCAATGTTTCAAATTTTCAGCTGCATTGTCAATTGAAACCCTTCCATGCTTCTCAGTTTGTGTTACAAATCTTTGCAACAATACATCATTCATCAAGATCTTGAGGCAGTCAATAATTATTCTACTGTCTAGATACACATTGAGGTTTGACAGGAATGCTGATACAGGGTACTCCAAACTGATTTCTCAAAATGGGGATTTCACTGAAATAATTACTCCACTGTACAGATCTTCAATTCTGAGAACATTGATACCAATTCTCTATCTCAACATGGAACAAACTTATAAGATTTTGAAATTTCAATGTTTTCAACAAATTAGGCTATGTGGTCTGAGCCATATTGGGGGTCCTCATATTAAAAATTATACAACTGACAGAATTTATTTTCTGTATACACTATCTGTAACACAAATAGCAAAGTAATTTTTTTTCTCAAGGACTTTCAAATACAGTGGAACCCGCGAGAAATCAACTCGCTTAAAATAAATTCAACCTGTTCCGGCGGTCGCATTTTTTTTTTCCCTTTATATTTCATGTATTGTTTCAAATGCAAATAAAGCACATGGGCATACATTAATGAACAAAATTAAGCTTTTTCTTTTTATGAAAAAAAAATATTTTTAGAAATGTGTCTTTTAGACCTGTTTCAATAATTGATTCTTTCTTTTTACTTCCTTGTTATGGTTCCATGTTTGACCTGAGAATTTAGTCTGAGTTAAGGACCTTTGTCCACTTTTTCATGTTAACTGGCATTGACATATTTGGCTTACAGTTAAGTTGTCATATCATCCCCTTAAACTTTGAATATTAATTTCAAGTAAATTACATACAGCTGCATATAACATTAATTTTTTAATGGAAATACACAACAAAATTTATGTTTTATCAGCTTTAGAGCTAAGACATGCATTAGTATTTGTATTTTTTTACATATTCATCTTGAAACCATTCACCACTAAAATTAAATGATGATAATGTGGGCACGATGGAACAAGTGACAGTTATTATGGGTGTAAATTGGTCTTTTCTTTAATTTAAGGAGTTGTTTTTTGTTGTGTTAGGGATTTAACCTTATATATCCAGTAATTCCAGTTCTCTTGAAAGTGACAATGATTATGAAATATATGTTGTTAATTTTCAAAATGAAATTGTACTATAACTTTCATTGTTTTTATTTTCTTTTGTTAAATGAATACATCAAAAACAGTATATGGCCTAAACTTACTGTTGATCAATCATGTGTGGAGATTTGTCTTATTTACATTTTGATTGTAAGGTGAAATCTAAATGGAGTGTAAAAGTATACCATCTATATGACAGTCATGATAATAGTTTAATATTTGTATTAGATGTTAGATCATGTAAATTTTTGTTGTAATTTTCTAGAATTGAATGCACATATTTTCATATGGTGGTCATTTTGCTTGCAACTGGTTGTTTGATCCAAGAGCATTTTATACGTTTTGCTGTTTTACCTGTGACTGCATTTTGCCAAAGTCAGCACCATCAAAAGAACGACAAGATTCTGGACAAGCTGCAGCATAGAGACTCACATCACAAGATATATATATACACATGCATACTTATTATGGATGCACAGTCAACAAGCCAGACAGTATGCACAAGGATAATCAAGTTTTGCCTTCGTTTGCATGGCCTTTGTTATAATGTATCTTTGTAAATGTTTGACTGCATTGTCAGTCAAATCATGTTTTCAAATAAAAAAGATGGGCTTTCATCCCCTTTTCAAGACTTTTGTATTACTTCTTACATTACATTGATGTTCTGCTTCGAGCACGTTAATTTCATTAGTGTCCTTTTGATAGTTGGACATTGTTCCTATTCAGCCCTTCTGCTTATCACAAAAAAAAAAGGATTTTAAAAAAAAGTTAGCTTGCTCTGCAGGTCTTTGATTAAAAGTTTTGGAAGCAGTGTCAAATTTTCAGCTAATACAATAAATGTGCAGCAAAATATGAAAAAATGTTTAATTAGAAGCTTTCACAACAGGCATAGATTTGTAAAGTTTGACTTTAATGAACATTTCAGACTTTGGGAGTCTTACATAGGAGAAATATTTTGCTATACTTATAGAAAAGTAGCATAAACAGAAATAATGTGCATATTATCATATGGAATTGCTCAGTAACAGGATGAACATGTTAGATGGGTTAAACTGATGTTTCTCAAGGATTATTAAAGAACAAAAAGTGTGTATATTAATCACAATTGCTTGTGTCAGATGTTTTGCTGAAAGACATTTCAGTTTCATTATTTGGTCTGCACTCTTTCATGCAACGAGAGTTTTGATTGCGGATAACAATTGTGGAAGCCAAATTTAGAAATGCTTGCCAGGAAGCTTCTTTTGTAATGGCAGCGTTGCTTTTCACATTTTGCTGAGCTATTTGCTATTTTTAAAATAACCATCGACACATAAACTAATAGTGAGATTAACAGTAATTGAAAGATAAATAACCTTATGTTAATTTTCAGGTATTATAATTATGTACCATTAAAAGAATAATAGAAAGGGTGAACTGGCAAAAAAAAATTGGTAACAAAGCTTTGAAAACATAATGCGAAAGTTATCATTACTGAAATTTTACCATTGGATCATTGAAACTGGGGCCTTGGCTTATAAAGGGTCATGACTGAAACAAGAGTGCATATTATAAGATGGAATTATTATTTTATGACAACGGATATATATTCCTTTTCAAATATTTGTGCAGTGATAGATAATGGAATTTATCTATCCATCAGTTAAAATTATAAAAAGGCATAGTTTTAATTTCATTCATATCACTTTCTGACATTAGGCAGCCTGCAAAACAATGTGCTGGTGGTTAGGAAAAATTAGAATTTTGGTCGTAAAGGAACAAAGTGGGGTGCACGCCCTTACTCCTGATTTGGAAAAAATAGTCCTCATCAGTTTGAGCACAGACAACAGAATTTTCAGTAAAGTGTCTTTTCCATGAACTATTTGGGACTAGGAAATGTCTTGTCAGCTAATCATCCTGATCTCCTTTACCTTTGTAAACTCCTGCATTCACATCAGAAAAAGTTGATTGATAAAAAATCTGAAACATTTAGACTTCTTGGTTTAAAATGGGAATATGATGTTTTGGCCCTTACAAATGGAGTGGAACTGATATAAAAGGTGTCTTTCAACTGGAATACAAGAATATTTTTCTAAATTGTGCTTTGGTTATGTATTCCCCCCAAAAAATGAAAAATCTGAAACCAAATTTTTTCCAGGCTATGCAGATTTGTTTAAGCTTTACTTAACAGAGGTTTTTTAAAAAATGGGATTGATCAGTTATGTACACATTAAAAAGTTCACCTAGTTTTGGATTACAAGATCACTTTATAGGGTGAATCACTTTTCCTATGTCTAAGTCAAATGTTCAGGATCTTGTGGGTATGACACAAGCAACAAGACTATACCAGGAGGATTTTGTTTGGTGGCTGCTATATAGGGTCCACCATTTCAAGGATCAAACCTAAGAATGAGCAAATTGGCAATGCTTTCATGGGTATAGCAGCTTAGTAAAATGTGAACTCTCATCGGACACATCAAAGGAGCCACAAAACAGCAAATTCACATCCAGAGGATTTCATCAAGCAGATTCAGTTTTAGACTTTGATTGATGCATATTATTGTACTATGTCCTTTGCCTTTTTTTCTTCTGGAGGTCAGCTTTCATCAGTTTGGAAGGGACAGTTCTACTATGAAGCTTCATTTTTTTTCAATATGTATTATTTAGATAAGCAGCTTCCAAAATGAGAATCTGAAAACTTGAGCAAATGGTATATGTGATGTAAATGTGTTGTGTAGCTGTTGTCAACTGATTAGTTTAAAAGTAAAAGTCTGGCATGCATACTGCTGAATTGGGGTTCATGGACGCATGCAAAAGGTCAGTGGTGTTGAATGTCATGCAACACAAGAACTGCATTGCTGCTGTGATGCCCGTTCCAGACAATATGATCCAGCTCAGTGGTAAGATACTGGTCTTGCAAGATGCCATACCAGTTCATAGCAGAGCCAGGGGTCTTTCTTTTATAGAAAGCTTGTTTCCAATTAAACTTATGTTGGTTTTTATATACAGATGTGGATCTCAGAACTTATTTTACCTTTAGAATTAGACAACTTCAGAAACTAAGGCAATACAGACAAGAAACTTGGCACATTGCTGCTATGCTCAGTATTTCATGCTTTTTTTTTTTGTGAAGGAATTAACATTTAGAAAAAATATTGAGGCAGGAATTCTAGAGAGAAGATAGAAATTATGAAGGGAAAAAAATCAATTTAAATCTGGCTGTAGATTTAGTCTGCTTGTGAATTTCTGAAAGGATCATGGCATCTTCAAGGCTGAAAAAAAAAGAATAATGCTTATGAAAAATAACTGGTTAATGTAACCTTGTCATTTCAGAAAGAAAAGGAGCGGCAGATGACCCTTGAGAAACTTAAGCAGGTTTGTACGATTCCGCAACTTACCTAAGACAGTTTTCACATTTTCATGGCAAATAAGGATTAGAGGGGGGTGTGTCCTGAAAATGAGATTTTGGAATCAATCAAAAATTGGGTTTTTGTTATTTTTAGATACTTTGACCACTTCTGATATGAGAAAAGTAGCACCTGGTGCAGAAACATCAATTTTATGTCCCAAAACGGCATCAACATAACACAACTAGGGGAGACTATGGAAAAGTTGATGAAAATTCAGTTGTGATTTTCTGAAAATGTAGGGTCTTTTCACTTTTTTCTCCAAGGCCTTTTTCTTGAAATTCCTTAATGGACTTCAAATTTTGAATATATATTTCCCTTCAGCATTTCCCTTTTTTTAGGAAAAAAATGAATATTTGGAAAATTGAGAGATGTATCATGAGTCAACATGCATATTACAAAAATTTATGACAGATTGTATGACACATAAACAAAGAAAAAGTGCACGTTATCTTTTATGATAAAGAGCTATTTTATTGATAGGCAGAGTTTCAAACAATTACATTTAAGATTCTATCAGTATTCTAGAAGCTTTAAGCTTAAAAGAAAAGCTAATTTTTAAGACACAAACTCCAATGTGGCAGCATTGTCATGACCACCAGACACAAAACAAAAAAATCTTTTTTCCTCTAATTTGAGCATACTGAATCCAAATTTGAAGTTGAAAAGATTCCTCCTAGTTCAAGCATTCAAAAAATCACTCTGGGGACCCACATCTTCTTTTATATAAGAAATTTGAGAACAGGTTACGAAAAACTTTCATCTTGAATGCTACACATTTCACATGATAAGATTTAATTCAATGATTTTTTTACATGGTTTACTTTGATGCACATATATATATAAACTTTGATCAGTCTTTTTGACATGTAAAGTTATTCCATCGTGCTAGCTGTAATCCTGCTGATGTGCCATTAAATCCCAATACAAACATGCAGATTAGATCAATAGTAGAAAGGTTTCTTCTGGAAAGGAGGGCTGGATATTTCCATAAATTTGTATCATTCTTGTAACAAACGTTTTTGGGATGTCATCAGAAACACTAAATACTTTTTAAAACAATAATTTTGTGATATGTAGGGATGGCTGATACATGTTTAGAAATGAAGCATGATATGACACAGTTGGCTTACCAGCAGTTCAAGATTGAGCAGTATGCACACTAATCAAGATGTGTAGATGTAGTATACCCTTTCTTGATTTTTATATTGGTTGGATTTTTTTTTTTCTCTGTATTTTTAGACACCCGACTTAGCGAATGCACATGCTTCAGAAATAGACAAAATCAAAGCTGTCATTGATCAATCAACAAAGGGCTTTGAACCGTCCAGGTATGTACCGGAACATGTAAGGCTGCATTTTCCCATTTAAATAGTAAATATTTTCACTTTTATTTTGTTTGGGCATAAAAAGATGAAAACAGATGCGCCCTCTGGCCTGAAGAGTAGTACTGAATAGTAATGGCTGCAATAATATATCTGTTGATTTATATTGTATATATTTACTACAAACGTCTCTGCCAAAAGTTCAACCTCCATACAGAATTATTTCTTATTGAATCGTTTCCTTTTCAGTGATTGACTGCTAAGTAATTGCACTAAATTTTGGTAGTTTTTCTTTAGTAGTTTGCTCTCTATGCATTCATGATTGAAGTGTAGTCGTCATGACATGCTTTCTGACGTTGCAGATGTGTGAATTAAATAACCTGTGTTATTTTTTAAATGATGACAAGATATAATCTCCTTCAGGAGGTTGAAAGGCTTACCAAAAACATAAAATAATGAAATGAGAAAGTTAACTTGTGAACTTTATTATGATAGGATTTGTTATGAGTGAAAGCATGCTATTTTTTTTTTCTTCATTCTCATTTCAGCTTTGTTGGTAAACATCAACCACACGAAAATTATGTTTGCAAGCGTTGTGGTCAAAAAGGGCATTTTGTTACAAACTGCCCAAATTCCAATCCAGTAAGTGGTAGTAGTACACATGACACACATTTTGATATAAGTAACCCATTAGCACGTTCCATGCCTGATTAGATCACATTCAGCTAAAAAATCATGCCTAAATACTCTTTTTAATTTGCCATTTGCTTTTTTCATAGAAATTCTAGTAAACACATTTCAGTAATGTTGGTTGCCATAGCAGACTATTGTAAGGGCAGGAAATTATGTGTAACATTATTTGTGAAAGTTTTTTTGCATATATATAAATAAGCATGAGGTACATTAGTTTTATGTTCTGATAACCAGTATGATAAGAATGTCAGAATAATGTTAATGCTGTAGTGTGTTTTATCATGTGATGAATAAATTTGATTTCCAGGAGGATCGCATTATTGAACCACGAATCAAACGTACCACCGGGATTCCGAGCACAATGTTAACCATTGTTGATGACCCAATGCATCCAGGAGCTCTGCTCACCCAGTTTGGACAGTTTGCAGTGCCCACAGTTGATGTGTAAGAGATTTTTTTTTAAAATTCACTTTAGCTCTTCACATTTTTAAATTCAGTTGTTACAGATAAAACTGATTGTTGGAATTTGGAGATCTCTCTCTCTCTCTATATCTATATCTATCTATCTGTATATCTATCTATCTATCTATCTATCTATCTATCTATCTATCTATCTATCTATCTATCTATCT
>JBCEWB010000012.1:270524-282665 GCA_039654565.1 Peronia peronii | reverse complement strand
AATATTTCAGAAGCAAAGATCTAATTGTTGTTGTTGTTGTTGTTGTTGTTGTTGTTGTTGTTGTTGTTGTTGTTGTTATTGTTGTTGTTAGTTGTGATGGTGATTTTGTTGTTGTTGTTGTTATTATTGTTGCTGTTGTTATTATTGTTGTTGTTGTTGTTGTTGTCGTTGTTGCTTTGTTTTGTTTGTTTGTTTGTTTTGTTTTTGTTTGTTTTGTTGTTGTTTTTTTACAAAATGTGAAACAAAGCGATAACATTGAAATAATATCGTTCAACAACAACAACAAAAAAAGACCAAGTTGATAAATTTTTTTTAGCGAAGGAGAAATATATTGCTTTGTGAAAATGATATCTTTGTAAACACACAGACTAGCATAAACATTATCTCAAAGGATTGCAGACCAAAACAAAAGAAGAAGAAAAGGTCGAAGAAGGACAGTATTTCTTGTCCTTTACCGTTAAATAATTGCAATCAATTCTAAAACAACAACAACAACAAAGAATTAGAAATTTGGAATGTAATGAGGCATCATTTCCAGGGATCCTAGTCAAGGCAAATTTCCCGATTAGATTTTTCTTATCAAAACAGAAGAGATGGAGAATTTCCTGAAGTGCCAATTTGGCTTAAGGTGTTATACAAGACAAGGCAGTATCAAAAATGTGAGATTTGATTTCCAGTAGAGATTCTTCTTTACACAGTGATTAAACTTGGTTTGCTTTTCATTTTGAATCACCGCTTTCTCTTTTGGAAAGTTGCAAGGATAATCCGGAAATTCAGGTATTTAGCTCCTTAAAGCAAAGCCTTAATTCTTAATTAATGATTGAAAAAAACTGATCGAGGACATTTTTTTATTCTTAACGAAAACCTGCCCTATGCAGTGTTTGATTGGAACAAAACTAGTGAAGATAAAAGTTGTCATACATATATACAATTATGTATAGCGCATATCCTATTTGTTTCAGCTATTTGGAAAATGCCTAACACTAATCCTTACTCTGACTTTTCCTTTAACAGTTCTATGATTTGATACAAATTACATCTCAGAAAAAACAAGGCTTAATCATTTCACTTTCGGCTTTTAGTGGTATTGATCGACATCATTTATTTTATTTTATTTTTATTATCATTATTATTTTTATTTGTACTTTTAGTAAAGCGTAACTTCTATCATACATGCATCTATAACTATAAGATAGGGTATCCCCAATAATGTAACACCACTGTCGGCCATTTGAGTGATACACTAATAATGCTTATTAATATTTCTTAAAGGACAGAACTTGGGAGTGGGGGGGGGGGGGGTACTACTTGTATTCTTTCAGTGCAAAGACCTTTATAATATCCAACCTCGTCAAAATATCTGATAATAAAATTTGAGCTTCTTTTCAGTCCATTAGTTTTGCAGCCGTCTATTGTTAATGTTATATGGCCGCGGTGCTAATTCGACTAAATTTATATTACAAAAATTAACGGTCCTTTCTGCAAGTATTTCATCTCTGTAGTCCCACGTAAAGCCTTGCTCGGCATCTAACAGACTCAAATATCTGATAATAAAATCTAAACCCTTTCTTCTCTCCACGGTTTCTGCAGCTGCCCATTTCTGTATTACATTTCTTGACGGTGATAATCTACAATACTTATATAACTCAAAGTAACGGTACTTTCTGCGAGCATTTCTTGCCTGTCGTCAAATGCAAACTCGCTCTGTATCCAAAAGACTCAAATATTTGATAATAAAGTCTGAACCGCCTCTTCTCTTCACTGGTTCTGCAGCCACCCAAAGCTCTGCCCGCCCATAAAATATCAACAGAATGTTATCTTCCCGGGAATCATATAATCGTGATTGTCATCGTCGCGAGCCATTCCCTATTCCCCCTTCCACATCGCGTTATCTCCTCCTCGATTAACCTGATCCCCGTAATATCGTTATTCACACTTGATTTGGCGCATTTAAGTATTTGTCAAAAACATCAGCTATGGGGGTAAAAAGAAGATAAAAGGCAGGGCGCATCGTCGTCTCCGTCTCAAGACAAAAGGCATAAAACACGATAACAGATCTTCTCTTTCCATCAGTATTTCTTCTGCTCTTCCTCTCTGCCGTTATCCCTCCTATTCCAGAGCTCCGAAATCCTTTCCCGCGACAAGAAGAAAAAGGAAAAGAAAAACAAGATAATTACCCTCGTGTTCATTGCATTAAAGAGAAAGTGCTGATTAATTCAAAATTGATTAGAGGGTTCCGGGTTTGTCGTTACCAGCGAAGTCCCGGGTCTAGGCTCCCCCTGTCACATTGGCTCTGCAGCGGGGATCCAACGGCTCTGCTCACCCGCGATCTTTGATAGTGCCATTTTCATTTCCATGTAAATGAAGAGAGGGCCGGTGTTGGGGGCTGGGTGAGGGAGGGAATCACGCGTCTGTCAGTGCTGGGCCCTCGTACACGGCTCGGGGAAGGATTGGAGACTTCATTTTTGACAAACGCTCCAGAGATAGAAACAAAAGATAAAGGTCGCATAAATTTGTTTGCCAAGACAATCTGGAGGTTTCGCCGCCTCTTAAAGCTTTTAATTTAGACGTTTGGGGCCTGGCGTCGTCGGATGTTGTCGTAGGGAGAGATGCTGCGTCTTAAGAGGTTGAAATGTGTTTGTGTGAAGTTTTGAGTGGGGCCAGAAGGTCTCTTCTTTCTACCGAACAGAGAACTGACAACAATCTTGAAGGGTCTTTCCCGAGTTCTTGATAAAATGCTAATACAATTGATATAACTTTATAGAATTATTTTCTTGGTCTTCGATGTTATTTAAAACAGATTACTTACCAATGCCCTGTATCATTGTGTGCCCTGGGCAGATTTTATGTCTTACAGGCCGGAGAAAACAATTGAAACATCAGCTTAATTTTACTTGCTATTGAATTGGACTCAAATTTAAATCCACTCAAAGATCCTGAAAGCTGCGACAGAAACAAAAAATCGTCATATCCCTACATGCTACTGAAATTTCTAACTTGCAAACATTTCACAAGAAGATTATATGATAGAAGATCCGACTGTCACCAGAAATGGCAAGATTTTTTCTGACAGTCCGAATTTGTCCATTGGCTGACAATGCCATCCACTCTGAACACAATTTCTTATCCGGGACGAATGCAATTCATCCTATCTTATCTTGTCTTATCTGTGTTGCCTTCTCCTATCTTTTCTGATATTATTAAACCGTTTACGGTGAACAAAACTTCTTCACGAAGTATGAATTAAATTCATCTTATCTTGGCTATCCCCTACCCACAACATCCCTCAATTCCAGCCATACACAATCCTTCAGTTTCAACGTTTAATCAGCCGCAACAGTTACGTCAGTGCAATTATCAGTATCTTTGTTTATATGATCAGATTGTGGCATAATTATTATTTTAATAAAATTTAATAATATAATTTAACGTTATAATAATAACTATTATTTATTTTGTTGTATTCTTATTATAAATTGTCCATTTATTAACGGTTAAGCCAAAACATGTGCTGAGTGTTTTACATGGATGAGGTCTATATGATACTTCATGCACACATTAATTTATGTTCATACGATGTGTCATTCGCTTTTGAATGTTTACATCTTATGTAAACCTAAATATTGAGATGATTCCTTTAGCAGGCTGTAAAAATTACTTCAATTATTATCCGAAGAAATGTGTCTTAATAGTTACTGATTATTAACACTTTTAACTTTTGAATAACATTTTTAGACAGCCCAGGGCATATTTAAATCACGTGTTATTGTCTTTCACTCACACATATGCTGGCCTGGCACAAAGTAATCCTCAGTACTATAAAATTTGAAATCACTTTGTTTTCTCAAACAAACGTATCTCATTAGAAATTATGTGACATCTAGAATTTACAAGAGCAGTCTGTCTCTTCGATTGTTTTCTTTTTTTGTTAGGCTCAGTTTGATACACAGACGCCTGATTTATTCTATATAGATACATACAACGTTACATGAAAAAAAAAACTGACACTTCATTTGATACGAGAAGTGAGTTTTGTAAAAACGACTACCATGAACGAAATTAAGTAACAAACGGAGAATTGCCCTATTTATCTGCAGCCGTTGGAACATACTGAGTATGAGATTAACCACCTGCAGGAGGTAGGAAAGCGAAGTAAACACAGTAGCCGTAACCATATTGAGTAGCAGACCCAGGTAAGAAGTTTTTTATTCTTAGAAAGAGAGTCACAGATCTGTGCTTTGTCAGTTAATAGGGGACCCATAGTAGGTCAGATAACTTAACGCTAACACCACTTCCTGTTGCCTCTGGGATTCTTGTATGGTTTCGCATAGCATCACAAAGTAACTATTCAGCCCTCTCTAACTTAAACGAAACAACTGGGTCCGATATCAAGACGTCCTTCCAGACTGTACAAAATGTCAGTGGGTTTTTTTTTTTTTTTTTGTAAATTCTTGCGAGAGATAGACTCGAGATAACCATCCCCAGGAGGTTGTGAAAAGCGTACAGAGAACGTAAGGGATAGACTACAGTTTCTATCCCCGAACTTCTCTATCTCTTTCATCAGCCAGTTTCTACCTAACGCAGCAGTTTATGCTTCGTTCTGTAATACCTCTTTCAACCCCTTAGTGGAGGTTATCTCGAGAGTTTATGCGTAGATATTCATACTGATTATAGTATCAGAGAGAAACAAAAGTTTCAATCTCCAGAGATAATTTCTCAAATGCAATTCTGGAGAATTCTGGACTTTGTAGTAGTACGTTTTATTAGAGCGATGTGTTAATGTTGGTGGAGGTGATGTTGTTCGTGATGGTAGCGATGTTGATAATGATGATGTTCTTGTTAATATGTGGGCAAAACAACTACAGCACTGCGTACAAGATTCTCCAATGACAAGAGTAGCGTCAGGACAAAGAAAACCAACCCTGAAACATACCCTGTAGGGCATCGTTTTAACTTTCCCCACCATAGTATAAGTCATATAAGGATTACTGGTCTACAGTCGGGTTCACCAGAGGAATTTTTGGAGCTAGAATCTAAGTGGCTATGGATAAAGTGCCATTCAATCTGTGGAAGGTTGAATATAGATGAACTCTTTTTAAGAAATCTCCCTTTTAACAATTAGTGCTCTCCATGTCCAGGAACACTATAAATGTTCTTCAAAAGATATAGATATCCTTGTTCACCACTGTACATTTGGGTTGTTGTTTTATTGGGCATACACTTATTCCTGAAATTCACTCTCGTATTAGACCTGATGGATTTGGCATTATTATGTAATCAAGAGTAAAGCACAATTTGTTTCCAAAGTAAAAGACTGCACAACATGAAAATCTTACATATAGTCATTTAATTTGACCATTGTAAATCAGAAGGGTAAATTACTAATTGTTCCAAAAATGTACTTTTTTTTTCCTCTTTGAACAAAATTGAAAACCTTCTCCTATACAATAAGCAAATCCTTTAATTAACATTTATTTTTCGCGTAAACCAATACCCTATTTACATTTTATATGTTTTTTATATTGTCCTAACGAAGAGTTAATTGAGCTCGAAAATTTGGCTAGTATTATCAGTAGAGTTCCGCAAGATTTGGGAAAATTCCATCGACCCGCCAAAGTTTGTCACACTTCTTGACGTGACCATGTTACGGTGGGTACGAAATGTATAATGAAAACTTCTCTATGAATGACAGACATAGCCAATTGAAACTAGATACTCTCCAAACAATAATAGTAGTGGAGAGTGCGTTAATAATTACGTAGGAAAGAGACTTATGTACTTCCGGGCTAAAATAAGAACCTTCGGCTCAGACCGGAAATGAGGCAAAATCTTGTAAACAATAGCGCTGCGCCTTCATTGTAATTATGTTGATGTACTTGATTGCCGGGTAAGTTATCAGTATTTTATGAAATTATTGTATTCCATCGTGACCATGGACTTCAAGATCAAATCTTGTTTAAGAGCTACAACTTTATTTATGAGCGGACATAAATGGTTTTAAGAAACAGGACCTTGTTGACTTGTGTCGAAGTGCTGAGAGTCTGGGTATCGAGTTGGACCCAGATAATATTTTGGAGTGTAAGACTGATACCCTAGAGGCGAAAGTGAGGGTACCAGCTGACAGCATAAGCATAAGTTAGCCCATTCCTACCCAGCTTGATGTGTCAAATGACTTAAGCCAGATTCTAATGTTAAAAGCATTTGATATCTTATTCTTACCTTGCCTAGTCGAGAGACTGCGAATGCCGCATGTTTGCCTCACTTCTGGGTTGGAAACTTACTTTCTGCGGGAAATCCCATTGAATTTGTCCCGAAATCTTGCTGAACTCTATTTGATCAACATCTAATTCTTCATATTGCTTTTTGCTTTTTTGTTGGTGTATTTGATTAGTTATCTGTTAGACAGTCGTCTTATTTTTAAGACATTTTTATAAAATGATGATACTGTTATGGTGATGGTGGGGGTAGAACTTGTGTCAGTTTGAGACACATTTGGTTAGTTTAAAAAATCTAGATATATTGAGGCATAACTTTAATAGCATGACAACATCATTGTTTAACAAAGTAAGAAAAGCGAAAACGAATGTACTGGTACAAAAGTCTTATTAAGAAAACAGAACATATAAGTGGGGTAAAAATGGTGAGCAAAAGAGCGAGAGATGGGGAAGGCAGACGAAATCAAATTCTCCATTTGTCTCTTCTCCCGTGTTTCTCTCTCTCTCTCTTTCTCCTTTATATCTTTTTTCTACATCTTCCTCTCTCTCTCTCTCTCTCCTGCTCTCGTTCCTTTCTTTCACTTTAAGGAAAAGTAAACAAATGAGACCAAAAAGGAGAGGCAAACAGAGAGAGAGAGAGAGCAGAAAGACAGTAGAGACAGACCATTTCATTCACAAGCAATCGACTCTCGGGGTGTAAAAGACACCCTCCCCCTTTTCTTTTCTATCGATCGTCATCGCCACTGAGCGAAAATAAAATTAACGCGGGCAGAAGTTGCCGCAGACTCAAGAACCGTGAAATACCTCTAATCAAAACCAGAAATAACAAGAATTCCTGGAGGCCCCGTTTTCTTTCGCACCCGCTTTAATCGTTTCTGATTAAATCATATTTTTGCAGACGCTACTCAGAGGCACTGAAAATGTTTGGCCAAAACAAATATTGGCCCTACCAAAAAGAAATGCATTTTGGCCTTTAATTTGACCAAATTCCAGCCAGTCTTTGCTGGGTTGTAATTGAATGAAAATACGACGGTCTGCTCGGGCGGAAATTGGCCAACTTGACGTGAGTTTGTTTTGCGGTTGTGTCTCTCTTTTTCTCCCATAACCGAAGTGAGCCAAAAATTATTATTTCGTCCGAGCGATCATTATATTTGGCCGCCGTTTGGCCTGTTGGTTTTGTTGAGTGAAATAATCGTTCACTGTGCCGCAAAATATTGCTCCACCCAGATTTTTCTGTTGGCTTTCCCTAATGTATTCCATAAGTAGTAATTAACTTTATTGACGGAAAATGCCCCGGGCCTCTTGCCATTTCGTTTTCTTTCTCGTGTTGAAATTCATTACCATTTTGCCGTTACCACTGAAATCAATGGGCGGCAGAGACTGCACTGAATGGCGATACGGGAGTCCTAAAGGGAAATTAGAATTCATACTCTAGAGATAAATTTTGCAAGTTTGATAATTAACCTGCCATTTATAGTTTGATCCACCCTGCCCTCCCTCTCCCCTTTTCCAGCCTTTTTTGAGGCAAAATTTTTACTCATGCGGTTCGTTATACTGGATATCGAAAATCTCTTCTAGCGGTTAAGCTGTATATCTATATGAATTGAAAAGTTTTGCCGCGCGCCGTCAACTTAATGAAGCAGCACTTATAGTAGTGTGTAAAGCTCCAAATGACTGAAGTACAGTACAGTTATAGATCAAAACTTCTAGAACAATGAACATGAACGGGCTCTACGGAAATATGTGGTTAATTGCACTTAAATGGCGGAGTAATCGTTGGCCTGTTTTCTACAGTACGTTCGGGATGATTGGATAAAAAGCGTGAATTTGCAAGTATTTAACTTCATCCGCATACATGCAGTGACCTATCCTTTGGTGCCATGATCATCATGGACTACCTCTGACGTTCTCTGTAAGATGTGACGCGACACTTGGAAGGACATTTTTGCACAACAAAACCAATCACTTCGCTGAATCTTCGTGTTTACAAGGATAATCCCTGAATGCAGTTAGCGATCTATTGCCTGTTAGAGGAGAACCCACGGCCTTAGTGGGAGATTTTTAAAATTTAAGTCAAACCGATATTGCCCTGCGACTTAAAGTGTATGGCAAGCGTGCACACCTCGATGTTGATATTTTGGATGTTTACGCTGAATGTTACTCAGAGAAAACGTGTTTTGAACGGGTCATACTCGAATCAAGGACCCTCGCGAGTTTATTATTCAATTATTATCGCAGTTTTAGAATAATGTCAAAGATAATAAGCTTTTTTGGGGGTTTATGTACATAGAAACAAAAATCCATATGCAACAATGTTGTGTACCAAATTTCATATGGACCCATTCAGCAGTTTTCGAGTCCATAAGCCCACTGTGGGTTTTGTTGCAGATTTATAGTATAGATTTGATCATTTGCGCCTGGTCTTGGCCACCAGTGCAACAATGATCTTGTCCTAATACAAGCAGCCACCATAGTTCCTTTCTATGTTTGACCTTCTCTGGCTGAGATATCAGCAGACAGTGTATCATTTGTGCTACGCCGGAAAGATGCTTTAGTACAACAACCAGCCTCCTTGACAACACACTATTGTGCCACGTAGTAAGCCCTTTACATGTATCTATTACGGCAAGATCGACTTTACAAAGAAGATTGAAAGGCGCAAATAGAATGTAACGTATCTGTTGTCTGGCTTACATCTTCCCTTCTTCCCTCTTATTTTATATTTGCGTGTTGGAAAATGTCCGGAGCCTTTTAGCTTTCTATTTTTTTTTTAAACCAGAATCAAAGAAGTTGACCAAACTTTGCCGTCCAATTTCTAGAAACACTACATCTCACATATGATCTATCGACGTCCCTGATCTTTGCTGGCCTCTGTTTATTGACTTCGTTGAAACTCACAAAAGAATGCTCGGACCAAGGACGGCATGGCGATGGTGGAGTATAGCAAGACACAGCAATTCACTGTTTTCTCAAATTTGAAGTGTATTCTAGAAAAGCGCAATAAGGGGTCACTTGCATGCATAATATCTGAGATAGTGGATGGCTGACAAGCTCATAACTCACCCAGGTCACTGAGAGACCTGCTCCTATAACTGGCACAGACAGACCACAAATTCAGACTGCAACAACTGTTATTGTTGTTGTTGTTTTTTCTTTCACATTTTCATTTTTATTGAATTAAAGCTGGCACATGCAACATTCTAGGGTGAGAATAAAACTCATGAAGAAAAGTCGGTAGAATTGCATTGCAGATACATTGTCAATATAAACTATGGCTTCTATACCGCGAATGCACTCTTCCTTTCTTCAGCACCGAATCTCTGGTCCTCCTTTTGTTCTCTGTTCGATTTCTCTCTATCTCTCTCCCTCTCCCTCTCTCCCCGTCCTATTTCTCTCTTTCCTCTCTCTTGCTCTCCCTTTCTCCCTCTGTCAACTTCCGTCATTGCATTTCTCTGTTTTTTCTTCTGTCTCTCTTTCCGTGCACTACTCTCTCTCATTTCCCTTTCACACTCTTAGTCTGTCTATCTTAGTCTCCGTCTGTCCTTCTGCTATACTCATTCTCAACATATTTCTTACACAATCAAATTGAGAGAATAAATTACAACAAATGAATAAATTAAATAGACTCCAGAATACACCAGTAAAAGAGAAAATTCAGCATTGACAGCGACACTCTCAAATCAAGTATAAGATATTGCTCTAAAATTTATTCTACATGCATAATCATATGGACACTTGTTTGATAAAACCTCACAGCTAGTAGGATTTGAAGTTACAGTACAAGAAGACTTCTTCTACCACTCATTATACAATAGTTATATAAAATAAACCATTGAAATTCCATCTCCACTCGATTGCGTCATTGAACTTACATCTTGACTTTTCTCATTAGCCATCCCTTGGAATGACTGGAATGACCCGTTTTTTTTGTTTTTTTTCTAGCTTCAGTGGTGCGTAACCTTCATTGTCTTCTTATCTTGTCATATTACAGCAATCAGCTAAGTATTGAGCATAGCTACATTCATGATAAAGAAATGTCCTCGTCATTTCTGTCTACCGTCTCAGTCTCTGATTTGGCATTACTTTTCATGTCACAAGGTGATAGAGAAACACGTACATCAGTTATGCCTTCTGTAAACTTCTCAATAACATGGTCATTTTCATTGCCTCTGGTCTTGTTATCGTTCCTATTGTTATTGTTTCTATCACTTAACACGCTCAAGTTCAGAACATTGGTAAAGTTTTTGTCTTTACAAGTGGAACCCACTTTGTGATCCATCTCTGCCACATGATCTAACTTTGCCGTGTTATCTGCTTCTTTGGAAATATCAATGTCACATGTAGTGTCTTCATCACTGCTGTTGTCTTTGAAACCATCTTGACATTCGACCGCATGCTCGAATGATGTTATATTAATTTTCTTACTGTTCCCTAGCTCTGTATCATTTGCAATGTCAATTTTCGAACGTCTTTCCTCTTCCTCGGCGTTTCTTAATGATGAGGACACTATCATTTCTCTAAAGTCATCTTTGCCCAAGCTGTTGTCATCGTTGCTGGAGACAGCAGATTCTTCTTCCTCTTCTGCGATACAGTTTTCGGACGTGCCCAAAACTGGACTGTCTCGATGGGATACTTGTTGTACCAGAAACCCCATAGGTTGTGTGATAGGAAAGAATGGGAACAGGCCTAAACTCAAGCTGCCCAACGATTTGCAAGCCTGCACCAGCGGGTATTTGGAGTTGGGGCGTCGACCCCGCGGTACCTTTGGCGCCTCCAGAAGACGCTCGATACTGAACGAACTGGATTTGGCGTTATTGGTATTCGAGGGATTCTCGTGTGCTCGAGGTGGGGTAGTAAGTATCGCTGAGGAACCACAGGGCATGGAGTGCCGATCATTTTTGCCGGACATGGCCGAAATGTGGTCAGAAAAACTGTCGCAGCTGGCATCAGTCCCGGAAATCGATGAAGTCGGGGACAAAAATCGATCAACACTGAGTCTCAGAGATGTGTTCTTGCTTTGATCCTGTGAGCTCAAGGCAGATCCTTGCATGCCGTTTATGGTTTTTCTCTTTTCTTCCAGCTTTCTGAGTCTCTCCTCTTGTTTTCGTCTCTTCTTCTCCAGTCGCTCCTGTTCCCGCCTACGAATCTCTTCCTCATCCATGGGGTCACCACTGCAGGTCTTAGGGTGAGCATTGTGTGCTGGTCGACCTGGGCCTTTCTTGGTGTTTTCCTTCTTTCTCCATTTAGCTCGCCGATTCTGAAACCACACCTGTGTGAGGGAGAAAATGTGAAAGAAAAGATAAAATAAAACACAACAAGATAAACCCTGATAGATATAACAGAGTGCTGTAAGGTGAGCCGGATCGCGGAGTGAGATGAGATGGGATGGGATGGAATGGGATGCAATAGGATAGAATGGGATGAGATATCGTGATACGAGATGGGATGAGAGGAAATAAGATAGATAATATAACATTTCATAACAGAACAAAGCATAAAATATGGCATACGCACACTCTTTTCAGCTTGCTTCAATATAGCTTTCTGTTCAGACAAATACCATTTACAGTAATCTGCTTACTTTCCGAGAACCGAGCACAGAACACAGGAAAGTGGTTATCAAATGCCAATAAACGATTCATCTATAGGACAATAAACGTGTTACCTGTTAAGCATTTTTCTGCGCTGTCCTCATTTTACTGAAGCTTAGGGGCTGTGGGGAAAAATGGCTAATGTCCATTTTGTCGTCTACAAGCATCCCTTTATTTGTGAAATCATTTCAGTGAATCTTATTGTGTATATCAGATTAATGATTTTTTTCTTATAGATGGATGAATGGATGGATGGATAGATGGATGAATGAATGGATGGATGGATGGATGGATGGATGGATGGATGGATGGATGGATGGATGGATGGATGGATG
>JBCEWB010000012.1:241986-259934 GCA_039654565.1 Peronia peronii | reverse complement strand
CTATCTATCTGTCTGTCTGTCTGTCTGTCTGTCTGTCTATCTATCTATCTATCTATCTATCTATCTATCTATCTATCAGTCTGTCTGTCTGTCTGTCTGTCTCTCTGTCTGTCTGTCCGTCCGTCCGTCCGTCCGTCCGTCTGTCTTGTTTACCTGCCTATCTGTCAGTCTGCGACTTTTGTCTGCCATATCTGTCTATCTGTTTGTCTCTCTGTCTGTCTACATATCTATTAGTGTGTTTGTCCTAAAGCATTAAATCACACGAAGTTTTTCTTCTTCCTGTTCTGATTGAAATTAGCAGAAAATGAAAGTATTAATTCAATAATTAGTTTTGACAAGTATTATGCGTTGATGAAATAAATGAACTTTTTTTTTTATCGTGAAGAGGTGAATGCAATTGACAAAAAAAAAAAAAAAAAAAGCTTTATCAATGACCACAAGACCTTTAATAAAAGGAAAAAGAGAAACTGTCGCGGATGTAACTATACCATAAACTTGTCCTGCATCCAGACAGTCTATAAATATCTACATTGAAATGATAAGACATCGGATGACATAAATTTTATTGGCACTCCCACCTGCAAAAACCGATAGACTTAACATGGTCAGACAAGGCTTTTGACTGACATGTCTAACGGTACGGTTGACAAGGGAAACTATCTATAGGACCAATCAACATATTTCAGTGTGTGGGCGTATTTTTTGCCATGCGTCTGTGTAGTCTGTAAAATGTATAATAAAATAACTCCCCAGACGCATACAAAATGATTGATATGCCAAATGGTTTTTAGAAGATGTTATGAATAGCTTTGGCAGGCATTTTGACGAATGTGCATTTGTTTTGTCTACTTATGTATACTATCTTTGTATTTCTGTTTCATTCAATGCTCGATCGACAAATTTTTCGTAGAAAGGAGATAAATGAACAAATAAAGAGACTTAAACACATTGTTGTTTGTATTTGCATTAATTTTTCTTTTCTGTTGATGCAATCTCTTTATCTGTCAATCAAGAAGTTAGACCTTCTTGCGGGACAAAATTGATGATGTATGCAATAGAACTAGTTACAGCAATGTCGTTATTCGACGGAAATTAGAATCTCCGATGATTCCAGGCTTGTGGTATAGTAAAGGGCTTACGCTCTCCCTGTACCCTCTAGTCGGAGGCTGAAAGAGCCACTGAAGCAAAGCAAAACGGCTTTTGTTTTATTCAACTGATAAGTTGAGGATTATTAAATACAATAAAACTAATGTTTACAAAGTTGCAAAGAGGAACAAAAAATAAGTATATTATTGTTTTGTTGTTTGAAAAACCACCATTACCACCACCACCACCAACAACAACAACAATAAAACCATCTTTGTGACAGAACAAAAATGATAACTTGCCGTATATCGCATTTATCCAATAGACGAGACACGATTCGGACATCCACAGCGTTAAAACAGTTAACTACAATGAAGTTAGCGTTTACTTAATAAGAGTAGTAAAATTTTTCAGGACAAGACTAATGCTACCAGGTGGTCAAAATAGTCTCAATGGTCTATTGCTGCCGGGTGTTGTTAGTACTGTAACTAAATCTTCCAGCTTAAATGAATAAACTCGATATCTCACCTGAACTTTAACCCAAACCCTAACCCTTACCCTAAATCTAATCCTAACTCTAAACCTGAACCCTAAATATAACCCAATACTAAATCCTGCCATGACCCTAAATCTACGTCTAAAGCCAGGGCAGACTTTTACTGATAGTCGGTATTCTATCGATATAACCTAACACTTAGTTTAAGGTCGTGGATATTCAACGTCTCTTTAGAGCAGTGGTTACCAATGTTTTTGCACTGACGACCCTTTACGCTAAAGCTTGAAACCCACGCGACCCCTATTATCAGCAGCTTGATTTACAGTTTATTTTCTGTGATGGAGAGGGAAAAAAAAAAACTCACAAAAAATTTATTCAGGAATCCTGTAACTATTTATTTATTAGCAAACTAATGTCATCTAATGACCGCTGTAACCACACCTTTCTTTCCCCTTTTGTTGTGCAATCACACACACACACACACACACACACACACACACACAATGTAGAACATAGAAAATGTAATTGGTGAGTTGAAATTAAGCTTAGTTTTATCCCAAGCCACCTCTAGCAAGACTATCTTGGGGATCGTGACCCACGATTGGAACCCTTGCCTCAGAGCTATGGTATTTTTTCTTTTTTCTTTTTTTTTTTTCAAGCTGCTTTGAGCCTTCAGAGGATTAACATAATAGTGCTCGTTGTTCTTCATTTCTCTTTCATTGTGTTTTTATTATTATTACTATTATCATTAATTATCATTTTTCGTTATTAAGTTGGCTAAGTGAGACAAGTGCCCTACAGACTTATCAAAGACAACAGGCATTGCGTTCGTCAAGAAAGGCGAATTCGGTCAGACGTTTTCAATGTAATTTAATTGAATGAGCGCAGGAAGCGACGAGGAAATCCTGCGATAGAATCACTCATTTTCCCGGTACACTGCCTTATTAAGTGAATCGACCCACCAGTAGAAATCTATAGAGCCAAAGAAACAATTGAAATGCGCCAAGAAACAATTCATATGCGCCTTTCTTTCATTTGATTTTTTTCTCCGTTTTTTTTCTTTTTTTTTTTTCTTTTTTTTTCTTTCTTTTTATTTTAAATTTGTTTTTCCTTCTCTTTTAAATTTGGCTTTGGTTCCATTACAAGCTTCTGATGTTGTACTTTGGTGTTTAGCTGTATTAGAAGTACAATGGTTGAGTGATAGTAACTGTGACTCTTGTAGGAGCAGTAATATTAATAGTAGAAGTATTTCTGGTGGTAGTGGTGGCAGTGCTACTGATAGATGTAGTAGTGATAGTAGTAGTAGTATAGTAGTGATGGTGATAGTAATAGTAGCAGTGGTAGTAGTGGTGTATATGGTAATCGTAGTAGTGGTAGTGGTGGTAGTCATAGTGACAGTAATAGTAGTAGTAGTAAGAAAAGCGGGCTCAAGTAAAAGTAGCAGTGGTGGAAATAGCAGTAGTAGATGTAGCAGTAGGAGACTTAGAAGTAGTAGAAATAAAAGTAGCAGCGATAGTAGCGGTAGCAGCAGTATTAGCAGTAATAGGCCTAGTAGTATTAGTAATAGCAGTGTATGTAAAAGGAGGAGAAACAGGAGAAAGAGACTAAGAAGTAGTAGTGATAGCACTAGTTAAAGTAGTAGATACAGTGGTAGCTGTTATGTCATTATCACTGTTAATATCATCTTTACCATTCTCACTATCAGCGCTTATTGTTGTTTTTGTTTTGTTTTGTTTTCTGAATGTCTAGCAAGACCATGAAGACTGCCAAGCGCTTACTAATATTGTATTTATAAAACAAGAAAAACTATAAGGAAGAAAAAATAAATTTCCAAATTTTGGAATTCGGTTGACTCTTCGTGTGGGCCTTTATTATTACTTTTATCATCAGTTAGACCCATTGTGCATAGAGATAGAGAGAAAATACATTTGAAGAGACAGCAAGCATTCGGTACACTCGCAAATGCAGGGGAAAAAACCTGCCGTTTTCAATTTAATTCAATGAATGAAATCATTCGATACTACTGCTCCTTACTTGTGTTGTAGCATCACTGCCCAAGGCTAGTCGACCTATCAAGTGAAATCTTCAAAAGCTAAGGAACAATTGAATTTATGTCTGATATTATTATTGTTATTATTATTATTATTATTTTTATAACTTCATCAGAACTCTCCAAGAAGCAGAGAAACAACTGATACGCTCCATTATATTCGTCTTAGCGTTCTCTCCCCTCTTTCTATCGTTTAGTCTTTTTGTTTTTCCATTTATTTTTCTATTATTTTTTTCCCCTCTCTGTTTCTTCATGTTCGTTCGTCATTAAAGAATTCCCCAGTCTTGATTGTGCGAGACCAGGCTTCAGTTGATAGCATCTAGAAAAACCGTTCAGACTTCAGGGTTAGTGGAGTGCGAGCGTTTCGCCAGAAACAATTACTCGGTTAAGCCCCCTGCTTAGGCTTCGGATCTCTCCGGCGTTTCCTTCCGGAATTGCTCGTTTAATTCCGGCGCAGTGTTGCGACGCCGAAAGGAAATTTATTCTATTGCCGAATAGCTCGACCGTAAAATTAGTTCTCTATTATGATTAGTAATTGATATGGCGTTCGCTCGCCTTTTGTGGAACTTGGGAGGGGGCCAGGGGTTATTTTTCTTCATGTTCCGGAGTCTTTCTATTCATCTTCTTGAAGACGCCCGTTAGAGAATTACTGACGTCCTTTGACTAAACGCATTTTGCCTGAGAAACGCAGTTTTGAGGAGTGATGTACATGTACTTAGGCGGCCTCTCTGTGAATACTCGGATAAAGTTAATAGTGAACAGAGTGCAATGTTTAGAGAATTAAGTGATTTAGTAAATTGTCCTTTAACATTGTAAAAAAGCTAAAATGGACTGTTATGAATCTTGGAGTGATCACGTAATAGTAAGCTTATAGTAGCGATGGTAGTGTAGTTGTAGTGGTTGTAATAGGAGTAGTGGCGGCGGCGGCGCCACAATCAAGGCGGAGGAGGGATTCTCTTTTAATGACGAACGAACATGAAGAAATCCAAGACAACAACAACAATAACAAGAAAACAGAATAAGAAACTAAAAAAAAAATAAAAAGACGAAACGAAAGAAAAAGAGAAGACGAAATTAAAACAAATTAAAAATTAAAACCGTATCAATTATTTCTCTCCTTCTTGATGAGTTCTGACGAAATTTAAAATAATAATAATAATAATAATAGATGTAATATCAAGATTGTTTCTACACAATCTTTGTTGAAGATTGTAAGTTTTCGTGTGTTGTTGTGGAACTACATTGCATTGTGAATAAGAAACAGTCTTTGAGCCATGAACAATAATTAAAAGGACAGGCAGAGAGGCGGAGTAATTTTCCCTGGATTTTATTTGCAGAGACACAATATTTGGGTCATTATACAGAATATGATTTCATATTCTGCGTGGTCAAGTCTCCGGCCACATGAAAATTCAGAACGAGTCAATTGAATATATAATTATGTAATATAAATGAGGTAATCACCCGCAGGACATTGAAAAGTGTAATTTATGCCGCGAAAAGCGTAATTTATGCTGTAAAAAGTTCTCAGATTCCACGTAGTCAAGCCTCCAGCAGCATGGAAATTCAGAATGAATCAATGGAAAAATTCTCAGATTCCACATGGTAAGCCTCCGGCCACATGGAAATTCAGAATGAATCAATGGAAAAGTTCTCAGATTCCAGGTGGTCAAACCTCCGGCTACATGGAAATTCAGAATGAATCAATTGAATACCGGTATGTAGGAAAATAAGTTCTCAGATTTCACATGGTCAAGCCTCCTGTTAGATTTCCGTCAGAATGATTCAATGGAATATATGGGAATATAAGTGAAATATTAAACTATGGTGTCATAAAAGAGACGTTTAGTCAGAGGATGGTAGGCCTGATGAGGAGAAAGATGAAGGAGATGGGCGGGGAGGAGGGAGGAGGGAGTGGGGCCTAAAGTTGTCAGTGTACAAAGGGACTTGTCACTAATCTGCCTTTGCTCACACGGTTGATCGCGACTCTCCAGGGGGATGCAGTGAGTGAGCAGGCCTTGCACGCCGACCCTCCCCTCGACACGCGGCCTGTCTCCTCAGACCGACAGTCCCGGCAACGGTTGAACCCAAGAAAAGGAAAATGCCTACCCTCCTCATGAACGGAGCAAGGACTCCTAACTGCTCCTACTACGGTACTCCTCAAATAACATGTAATTTGAACTTGTAATTCTGATCGGAGGTTTTTTTTTTTTTTTTTAAATGTGAAGATTTGTCTTTTTGTTTTCGTTTTTTTTTTTTTTTTTTTGTTATTGTTTAAAAACTTGTTTTATTTTGTTTTGTTTCGTCGTCGCAGTAGTTTTTGTGGATGTGTGTGTGTGTGTTTTCTTTATCTTTCTCTCATTCTCTTTTTGTGTGTATTTGTTGTTGTTGTTGTTAATGTTATTGTCGTTGCTGCTGTTGTTGTTGTTGTCGTTATTATGTTTTAGAATCTATTCTTCTTTATCTCTATTTCATTCTCGCCCTCGTCCTTTTTCTCTTGCTTTAGCCATGCACACGTATGTCTTTCTGTCATTCCTGTTCTAGTTTTTTTTTTCCTTTGTGTGTGTATGTGCGTGTGTTTGTGTTTTTATGTCTTGCTATCTCTCTCTTTCTCTTTCGCTCACTCTTTCCCTCTATTTCCCTCTCTTCCTTTGAGTTAGCTGTGTCTATTTCTCTGTTTTTCTCTAACGTGATCACACTCTCACCTTTTTTCATCATAACTCTCTTTCTCTCACCTCTCTCTTTCTCTCTCACTCTCTCTTTCTTTCTTTCTTTCTTTCTCTCTCTCTCTCCTCTAAGTCCCTATTTTATTTTTTTTTTACTCTCCCTAACATGTTATGTCTTAAACCCTTGTCTAATAGCATGGTTTTTCAATACATCTCTATCACCTCTTTATCCTATCAACTGGCGCGTATATGTCTCAAGTAGGGAAGTCAAAGGAAGAAGGTGGCTGACAATAGTTTACTTAATGGAAATGATTTTGTGAGAGAACAATTTTGATACAGGCTCTCAAGAAAGAAGGAGATAAATATTTTATGAGATACATTTGAATATGATTCAATGTTATCAGTAGTTTGATATGGTCATTTGTTGCCTCTGAATTACTACGTCACTTTATGAGTACTGTCATGACACATGAATGAGAGAAAGTGAGCAGTAACAGAAATAATTCACAATTCGAATTTTGGGAAGATTGTTCCAGGCTTTTTTTCTAGTATACATATGAATATTGCCAGAGAATTATTTTTAAAGAAAAACCGGGCTGAAATGAAGAAGTTGTAGTGTGAGAGAGTTAACAGACCTATTCTTTTGACTTTGAATTTTTTCATTTCTGTTTCTGTATCAGTTATAGGAAAAGATTACCTGTACATCTAGCACCGACACTGCACCTTCCCCCGCTGGGGCCGGGGGTTTATAAGTAGGTTCTCTGCTCCCACCTGCAGGGGTGTAAGCCCTCCATCGGTGGGGTGTCTCCCATGGAGTGCCATCCTCAGCATTCCAGGAGAGACATCTCTTCTTTCTCTCCTTTGCTCCTATCTTCTGTCCCGCTTTCTTTCCTCTTTTCTTCTTGACGTGTAAACGTATTTTACCGTGTTTGACACAATGTGGCCGTAGTCGTGCTGATGTGTCATTAAACTCCAACACAAACAAACAAAACAATCAAACACTACACCTTATTACCGTAATAAACAAATTAACTTCTAATTTAAGAATTAGTGTGTTATTTTACAGCAAAAGAACTAATGTTAACATAAAGCGAGACTGAAATGCGAAAGTAGTAGTGATAAGATTACTTATTATAATAGCAATAATGATAATGATTTTTATTGGTATGATCATTAATAATAGTAGGGGCAGTAGTGTTAGTTCTCTATTATTGTTATTATAATTGTTATTGCTGTCTATAATAATTGAGTAATTTTCATATATATTTGTGTCATTCTTCACTATTTTATTTGTGAAAGTAACAGCAATTAAGGATTTTTTTTTTATATACTAGAAGAGAACCCACGGCCTTTGTGGATCTTAAAGTGTATATGGCAAGCGTGGGCACTACAATGTTGGCATTTTAGATGATTAAACTGAATACTCAAAGAAAACATGTTTGCTGTTTTGAACGTGTCAGTCTATTGAACGTACAAATTTGGATCAAACACTCTCGCGAGTTGACTATTCAATTATTATCGCCTTTTCAGCATATCATCAAATAGCCTATAGTTTTTTCAGGGTTTATGTAAGTAGAAACACATATTTTTATGCAACAGTGTTGTGTGCCAAATTTCATTTGGATACATTAGGTAGTTTTCGAGTCTATAAGCCTTTTATGGGTTTTGTTGCAGATTTATAGTATACATACATATTTGATTCAATGAACAGACATAGACCCGGAGCAGTTTTACTTTTTTTTTTTTTTTTTTTTTAAAATTTTTATGATTTTATTTGTGCTTTCAAATGGGCAATCACATGTGAGATTTTTATTTAATTTATCAAATTAGTCGACATACTAATTGACAAAATATTAATAATATGACGAGTTAGTGACTGTTAGTTGTTATCTTAAAAAATACAGAGGAACGGACTCCCTCTGTTTGCAGAAAAATCCTGTCAGTAAACCCACAAATAAATATTTAGTTGATTAAATGATTAACTAAGTAAATGTTTCATCAAATCTTGACATTCTTCAAAAACTGAGCATTATTTCTATTTAATATCTGTCATCTCTCTCTAAACTAAGGAGCTTTTTAGTCGTGTTTTCTACAGTTTCGGTTAGACATGGACCAAGTTGGCCATAGTTTGACGCCCGAGTTGCCTCTCAAACCGAAGCGGCCGATTCCATAATCCATTTCGTGACAAGAGCCGTCACCCGTGTCGCATGTCCTGAAAAAGTTGTCGCTGCGCATTTCTCTCCCCCTCGTCATGTCACTTGGCCTGAAGCGGCCGAAGTGATTTTTCCTTGAGGATAATGGGGGGAGAATGCGCGCGCGCTCTCTTGGGGAATGCTGGGGAGGGTTGTGCATGATTTTGAACCAGGACCATGAGGCAGTTTCTTTCTTTTGTCTTTTCACTTTCCTCTCTGTCTTAAAATACATCTTTAGGCCTTGTCAATGTGTTTGTATGTGTAGGTGGGTGTGTGTGTACGCTCGTGTGTGTAGCAAGGAATGAAACAAAGGTAGAACAAGAAGGCGGGAACGGGAAGAGGGGGTGGGGAGGGGAGGGAGTTATTGGAACCAAAATATTTGGAGAAGCAGTGATTTCCAATAATAAGCAATTCAATCTCAAAAGGATGAAAGTGGGAACCGAATGAACCTTTTGACTGCCAGCCAGATTATTTCATTTGCCAAATAAGTGACATAGTGCCAGCATTGTCCAGAAGGAGGGAAACAAATGGCTTTTTCTCTCGTTACTTGAAACATGACTAACAGAGAATTCTAAAAAATTCACCATATCATGAAGATCTGCTTTTCCTCATTGTGACAATAATTTCAGGATTTTTCTTTTCTTCACTTGTTTCAATTAATAAGAGTTTAAGTGATTTTTTTTCCTTTACAACGCTTGTCTTATTTATATCTCTTGACAAAAAGAAATAATATAGTTTGCTGAAGAAACTGCTCTTTGGAAAATCGTTTTGCTTTTGCTTTAACTCTCTAAACCCCAGACTAATGTCAGTTGCCTATTGTTCTGTGTCTTTGTGAATTGATCGACTATTTAATTACCTTTGAAAAGTTTGAATGTGCAGTTACACCATGTTAGAATCCATAGCTTTTATTATGTTACAATTGGTTGTTTGCTTTGCTTTTTTATTTATTGGCGGATCTTGTTATTATGACTGATATCTTGTTGTTGTTGTTGTTGCTGTATGTTTGTTTCTTGGTTAAAGAAGGAAAGAAAAAAAAAGAAAGAAAAAAGACTAGAAAGAAAAAAAGAAAACAAATCGACAAATAACCAAACAAACCAAAAATGTCCTTGAAATAATTGAACCGTGTTGCGAAATTATGATGTATAGTGTATTACAGTTACATAAATAAAATCTATTTCTTTACTTTGGTTCCCTAACCTACATCCTTTACGTCTATCAAAACATAATATTATTATAATGTATGATTTTCTCTGGGTAATGAAAATTTAATAACACATGTGACAGTAACTGATTTAACCTTTCCAGCTTCCCCATTAGTGTTAAGAAAACCGAATTTCCCTCACCTACTGAAATATTAAGGAGTGTCCATTAGATAAAAAGTTTCCTGGTATCCTCTGATGCCTCTCCACCGTACAGTTTTGACAAGCCCGAAGTGGCAGCCGCGTGCGGTGCCGTTATGGGATGTGATACAATATAAAAATGAGTTATGTTTTTTCATACATGGTTTTAATAGCTTTATTGAGATGTTAATGTCAGGTCTGTAAATGGATTTTATGGGCCCTATTCTAGCGCGGATTGTTTTAGTAAGAGCTTCAAGAGTCAAGATCTCCAGGGATCCAAGCCAAAAGCTGGCATTAAATCTCCGCTCAGCCACATCTGGGTTTGGAGAAATGGAAAATTCGGGCGAGGGAAAGAGAAAATGGCAGCCTGGAAATGCTGGGGGGAAGGGGGAAGAAAGGAATGAAAGTGAATGATGGTAACGAAGGAGGAGGGAGGAGAAAAGGGAGATTTGGGAGAGGGGGAGGGGAAATGGCAGAGGGGATGGTTGACAGAGGTGGACAGAAGGAGAGAGAGAGGTGGAGAGGAACGAAAGTGGAGGAGAAAGGGGAAGGGGGTACGATTTTATTTCGTCTTTCAACCTCCTGCGGGTGGTTGTCTCGAAAATCGAATGAAAGTGAATGTAGGGCCATGGTGATATATTTTGAATGGACGTAGACTTTTTTAACTAGCTCTTGCCATTTTGTGAATGACAGTCACAGTAATTCTTATATAGATGAAATTGACAAATATCGTGTGCGAATCTTACAGCGTAATTTGTCATGTTTGTGTTATGAAAGCATAAATAAATGAAGATCCCTTTGGTTGGAATGGATATTCAAAACTGGCTTTTTCAGTAGCTGACCGGAATCATAGTTTCTATAATTGTTGTTATCTAACTTTTAGACTTTATTTTGTGATTTGTTTGGTCTAACTTTGGCGCTAATGGGGCGGATGGAATGTAGGTTATGTAGTTATTCAATGTAAATAATGTTGATTCCACACTTAACTTATTCCAAATAATTTGCTTAGCTTAGATTTTCACATAATTCATCAAAGTCCTTATACATCAAGGATAACATACTCATGCGACAGAACTAAAGGGGGCGCCTACATGTGAACAGAACAGAACTGGTGGTTGAGAGAAATGAGAGGAGGGGCAGACAGGGAAATTGGAAAGTACAGAGTGGCTAATTAATCTGAGTACTGTCTTTATTTCTTAGGTGGAGACAAAGGAAAAAAAATACACCTTGATAAAATAAGGAGAGTCAAGAAAATTCTTTTCACATATTTGTCTCTCTTAATTAAGGTTTGATTAATAATCAGTTAAAGAAGATATATATAAATCGTATATTTAGCACTGATTATAACAGTTGTTATCGAGGGGTTTGAAAATGACTCGACATTACTCCTGTAACTGGGACTACAATAAAAAGCAGTTCAGTCGGTCAAAACAAAGTACCGGTTGTCTTTTGACGCCATAGCAAAGGGGAACCAGTAAGAAAAGAAGTTGTTGTTGTTGTTGTGGTGGTGGTGATGGGGGGTGGTGGTCGTGATGGTGGTGGGGGTGGTGTTGTTTATTTGATCCCGTGTTTGTTTTGTTTCTTTGACTGAGTGATTATTTATTTATTTGTTTGCGTATTTATTTGATTATATGTTTGTTTGTGTATTTGTTTTGGCAAAGCAAGTTGGAATGAGTAAGAACAAAAAGATACATAGACAAAACAAATCAGAGAAGAATGGAAAAAAAAAGATACAAACAAACAAAAAAGTGCTAGAGGGACTAATGACCACTTCCTGGCTATAACAACCAAACCCATCGTTAGCCCCAACGGTAACGGCCAAGGGGAAATAATTCCGGTCACCGTGAAAACTGTTCTCCGCTAATGCGGGAAAATGACAAGCCGTGCTCCGAGATCGGGCGGCCGCTGGCCAAGAATCAATGAAGAAACCATCCCCTTCATTTGTCGAGACGATGGCCGCGCCCTCTAATGAGAATGAGAGCCCTTTCTCCCTCCTTTCCTCCCTCCAGCTCTGCATTCCCTCCCTGCTTAAGTCTCGAGCCTGAATACTTTGGGTTGAACGTTAGTTATACTGGCAGCGGGACAGATTGGCAATTCCTTGTAAATTTTTGTGCAGGTCTGAAAAATGGATTTTCCTTAACACTTCAAGACTCGGAGTAACTTTTCAAAACAAAATGATAGTATTGTCCAAGATAGAGTTGAACTTCCAAACCTACTTTGTGTAGGCTAGTCATTTGAATGACATCATTAAAGATCTGGGCTCAGAAATTACTTTCAACCAAAACACCCAACGTGTTCCAAGTTTTCATTCAATCTTTTGAAGCGACTCCTGAAAGTGTAAAAATGTGTCATAATGGGCTGTTAATAAGCTCTCCCATGCGCAGAGAACATTTAAATTTACTTACCAAACTTAACTCCTCATAAAGATCTAACCTACCTCCAACTCTGGTCTTCATCACGCCTGATCTTTACCGGCCACTGCTTGGCTTCTCTGATGTTTGGACATAGAATGCTAGGAAAGACAACAGCAGTTTCCCGCACTTGTGGAGTTAACGGAGCGCAGGGGTGCCGGTGTTTACTGAACCTGAGGTTTATCATACAAAAGTGTAACACGTTTGGCTCATAGATCGCGTACATGTATATAATGTCTAAGAGTCGTGGATTGAAATTACGTGTATTAGCCTCTTATTAGCCAAGGGCAAGCAATCATCTCCGTTATAAAGAGTTTATAAATGCATTTCAGAATGCACAGCCACCTTTAAAGTCGTCGGTTGCAGTTTTTTTTTTCTTTTCTGTTTTGTTTTTGTTTTTGTGTATGTTTGTTTTGTTTTGTTGTCTTTTTAAAAAATCCTTTGAAATGTCAATCCCGTTTTCTGAGAATTTTGAGTAATTTATGTCAAACATAAATTTTTAAAGCTTTTTGCCTTCAAATATATGAACTGTATGATTTCCAAAGATTTCACGCACATTATGAGAAGAGCACATTCCACTGACATTCTTGCCGTAAAATCCCTACACAAATAAACAATCACTGAATTCTTTCAGGAACAGCAAAAACAAAAAAAACAACAAAACAATGGTAGAAAATAATGAGAGCATTTTTCCATGGACAAAGGCAACGCCAACGGAGCAGACCGAGATCTTGAAGTTTTGTGCTGGGCCATCACTTCCATTTTCATGAGTCAGTAAGGGAGAAGTAATGAAATGAATAACAACAGAATTTGCAGAATTTTGGCCGAAAGTAATGAGACTTGTCTTTGACACAAAATACAAAGATCATTCACTCATGCACTCACTCACTCACGTATTCTCTCATTCACTCCTCAATCACTCTTCCCTCACTCTTCCCTCACTCCCGCAGTCACTCACTCACTCACTCACTCACTCACTCACTCACTCACTCACTCACTCACTCACTCACTTACTTACTCACTCACTCACTCACCCATTCACTCAGTCATTCACACCACCGAGAAGACAAAGAATAACCAACATAGAATAATCTGACTCCTGTACAATCCCTAGTCCATAGTCCTATCACATCTGATGATCCCTACTCTGCCAAGCTACCACGCCAAGTCTCAGCTAAACCTCCATATCCGGCTAACACGCAGTTCGGATTGCGGATAACGCAGAAGAGGATCGAGGAGATAGTTCGATCTCTGAGCCGTGCCTTGTCCTGCAGACCGCTGGCGGGACAGTCTTGATTCTGAGCACCAGCGGTCTGGCCCTCGCCTTGGTCACGACGGCTTGCTGGCGTAGATTTTATCTGAGAAAGCTCCACAAGAGTTACGAGACTCCAGAGACTGTCTTCGTCCTGCGCGCCGCCAATTTTACGATGTAATCCGCCGCCATTCAATGAGACCCTTCCTGATTACCCCGATATTACATATGTCATCTCTTCGAGCCCGGTTCTATCTAAACACCCAAAACTCAATTATCAAGCGTGTTCGCGGCGTTAGCAAGAAGACTGATTAATTCAAATTTAATTACTTCATACATGCGAAAGAGGACCCATTCGACGGTGGGCGCCCGCCCAATCTTACAGCGCATCGCCCCCAATCGCGACTCGTATTTCCATTTAGATGGAAGGTCTAAAGTCGAGCCTGAAAGAGCGCTGATTTTGGGAGGTAAAGAATCGGTCCTGGTTGGTGTTGATAGCTTCGCAATTGCTGACGATTATGGAAATATTGTAGATCTAATAGCTTGTGTCCCCCCAGATGTTCCTCTAAATTCAAATGGGATTCATAACTGTCGCCAAGTAATAGGAAACGTTATGGTGTGGCATCAAATTTATTTCATTCTGCGATCTATTAAGAGCTGGATGATATGATCAGCTTTTTGCTGCGTTGCTGAAACGAGCGGAAGGAATTTGTCTGTGATGGGTTTAGATACATTGATATTTGATGCTTATGTCCCCAAAAATGCGCCACGCTCATCCTTATTGCAGCTCCTAAAGAGGGGATTATCTCGTGTTTGTGGAGAAATGAAGAACAGTTTGCTTGAATTTGTATTCATAACGTAATTCATCTGTAAATAAGCAGGAATATGGATGACATCAGCAAATGGAAGTAAAGAATGGGCTCTTTCTCTCACGATGTTATTTCTTTTCAGACAAATAACAGGCCATTACTGAATGTAAAATGCCTCCTTCTCCGTGATGCCAGGACAGTATTTTAGGTAACGCTGGATCTGATCCTAGATACGAAAACCCAACGGGGCCACATTTCAGCCTCAAGGATTGTAACAAAAGTTAACCTTGCAAATAAATTCGACAGGAATGCTTACATCCTCAGGCTGTGATCGATGAGGGCAATCCGATAGTTTCCATTATCTGCAAACTACAAAACGCCTTCTCATACATGTTTCATCATGTTTATTTCTTCCTATAAACCGTTTGTTTTGTTTCGGGAAATGTCCGCGTACAAATGACAAATTGCCAATGATCGGGCTACAAATTGGAAGGATTAAAAACTTGACCACGGACCAAATAACGAAAGAAAGAGGAATGGGTGTACGGGTCAGAGGTCAGAAGATAAGACATAAAAGGGAGAACGGTAGAAAGGATTTGGAGAGAAAGTTTACTTTCCGAAGAAGTTTTATATCACAGAGAAAAGATTCCCCCCCCCCTCCCAATTCTCCTTTCCCATGTCTCTTTCTCTCTGTCCTCCCCACTCCCCTACCCCCCACCCCACTCCTTCCAGTCCCACTATTGTCCTTTGCACGGCCTGTGATAGACTTGCACTAATGTAAGAAAAGATGAGATTATAGACATTTGTTAGTGGAGAAGTGTAATTTCTTCAGTCGATAACTTGAAAACTTAGTCTTACAGATAATCTGTTTTTTGTGTGTGTTTATGTTATTATTGTTGTTTTGTCTCACCATTGAATATACGCATATCTTATATTTAATTTATACTGTTGTTACGTAATATCTAGGAGTCGTGGACATCATTGCTTGAATGAAAGCGTTAATGTTTCAGCTACCTGTTAAGAGAGACCGAAATACATGTATATGAAATGTTGCACCGTCAAGGGTCTTTGTGGTCAATGAAAGGCATAATTATGGCAATTGAGACATGGTTTAAAATGAGCAAGTTTGGATAACGGTGAGAATGACTTGTCACACGAGACCCTATCACGAGATTCATGGCCATTCTGCTCAGGCTTTTAAACTTATATCAATTAGGCTAAATACGTCGATGTGCCGCGAAACAGGCCAAAAATGTGACTGGCAAATCATAGTAAAAAACGATGACAATATTGACAGTCGCATACTTTCATTGTCTTAAATTTTGGTTTATAAAAGTAGGGAAAGAAATGACGAACAGCTGAGGACTGGTCCCACAAAGCTTTAGAATCTTTAATGATATCAAGAAGTACCAATATGATGATGAACACATACTTTAATTTACTGTTTTTCTTTGTTTGTTTCTCTTTTTTTTTCTTTTATTCTTTTCAAAGTGAGGAAGGAAATGACATCCCAATATGAACCATTTATAATTAAAAATTATGACGTTATGTGATCTGTATTCTTTCTTATTATTCGGAAAACAAGAAGAGAAACGATGGACGATTGAAATTTGTTTACGGGTACGTCAAATCGAACCATTCATACTAATATATATATGACAGCTGTTGCAAAATAGCACTGAATCAGAGCTTACCCATCTTTAGTAGAAACCGCATATATGACAGCTGTTGCACCTATAGTTTTGTGAATTTGAGGGGGGAAAAAAGAGTGAAATGAGGAGAGCTCATACAAAAAAAGTGAAGAAAAAAAATGGACAGAAAAGAGGAGAATTATAATATGTCGTACATCATATCGTACATTTTTCAGGTCTAAAAAAAATTTTCATAGAATTATTTTGATCTTGGTTGAAACGTAGATTTCGTCACTGCAAATCTTGTTTTGTACCCCACGTAACCTACAGGTGCTTGTGTATAACAAAATGAAACATTATCAGTCACGTCATAGTTCTGTATTTTGTTGTAAATTTTATATTTTTCAAATACTTAAGATTGGTGATTGTGGTGTTGTCTTAACTATTATAATTTAAATAACGGACAGAGATAACTGCAATACTTTTCTTTGACGACTGATTCTTCTATGTGCAAAGTGAAAAAATGCTCCATTGTTTAACTTCCGGGGCAGAAAGTGTTGTGGTACGTGTTCCTTGCCGATATCGTGAAGTTCAGGGTATGACACACTGTTCAGTCTTAATCACATGTTAAAATTTCTTTCGTTGGTGTAAATATTTTTGTTTCATGTGACACTGATAACAGTTAGGTTGCATATTCCATGAGATTTATAATTATTCTAAGATTCTTAGATCTAGAGTCAAGGAACCACATATATCATATATGGGACACTAAGCTCTTCCTGGAAAAGAATTCATTCCAGTTTTCAAGTGCGACTGCTTAGGTTTCTTTGTGAGTGTTCTGTGTGACAGATATCCCTGTCCCATGTTTGGGGTGTCCCATAGCTGATATAAAATTTGTATGTTTGCTACAATGAAATTACTATGTCCGACTTTGACCCATCTGAATGATACTCCATAATATGCGACAGGTCCCTCAGATGGTACAGTGTGGAACCCAATATGGGACACTTACAATTTTCAGCCCAATAAGTCAATAAATCATTTTAACAGTATTACTATACCACTTTGTTTTGTCTAGACCATTCAAAGTTAAAAGGGTTTGGGTTTTTGTTCATAACAGATTGAATGACAAGTACAACAGTATGGTACATCTATCAGCTGATATGGTACACCTACCAACTGATATGGTGCACCTTCTAACTGATATGGTACACCTACTGACATGGTACACAACGTTTCTAAGGTGCACATAACGCATGGTAAACACACACACAGTCTACACACAATTGACATGAAACTGTAGAGAATCGAAAACACATGGTAATGGTATGAAAATGACAACTGACATTCATTTACCATTACAAAAATCACACATATATATTAATGCCTCAATCTCTTCAGCAGTTTTTCCAGCCAATTTCTCATCATGTATATAGTTCACATGATACCATTTACAACACCCACCACATTCAACCCAATCCACAATTACATCATCCATCGCACCCAAACGGATGACACACATTTTCATAGAAACATTGTATACTGACCATTAACTGGCTATACACCACCAGCACTACAATATTTTATAAGTTAAAAATAAATAGATCAAGATTTTCAATATTTTCTTAAATTTTAAAAGTTTAAAATAAAATTCTGTTATTGAGGTTATAGAATAACCTATTTAAATGTGGCCTTCTGGAAAAAAAAAAATGGAAGAAAGTGAATCCTCAAAAAATCCAACAAAATCCTGTCGACAGCACCACTTGTGGTCTTATGGAGTATGATATGTAAATGCGTAAGTGTTGAAAACAAACACATAGTTAGACGAGGAAAATGAGTGGTGAAGGCCGAAAACACAGATAAGGATTGGGCTGTTTTAATCTGTAGAAAAATCGAAGTTTAACAGACTTCCAGCAGTAATGATAATACAAATTGCAGTTCACAAGTCAGTAATTCCAAAGCCTAACTTGAGTCTTAATTACAATGTTCATTAGGAGCTCTGCTACATAGAATCA
>JBCEWB010000012.1:203282-213925 GCA_039654565.1 Peronia peronii | reverse complement strand
TTATCAACGGTATCAATATCTCTCATTTGGTAAAAAATGGAGATAGAACAAGATAGCACTGAGCTCGCGAAATGTCAGACTTAATTTTCAGTGCACTTTGATTGGAAAGACAAATCATTTTGTACAGATGTTCACAATGCAGATATAAGATCCTCCACTCATGTTATAATAGAGGCCAATAGCTTAAAAGTTATATTATATCAGGCACATGCTTTAAAAATGCTTGTGACAACCACATTTATTCTTTCATTTTAATTTTTAAACAAATATTAAGGGAGTAGTCAGCCATTTAAGATCAGGGAAGTACATCTTAGATAATGGGCCATTTATCTTGGGTAAAAATACAATGATTTCTTTGGAGGGTTTCATGCAAAATATTCCTTTCCAGTATTTTTTATACATTGTTATTTTGCTTCATGCTAAGCTTGCCTCATTAGAGTTAACTGTTTTTATTAATCGGAATTCCATTAACTGCTCCATTCACTTCAACTGATTCAAATTTATTTCTTAAAAACTGCTTCATTTAATTTTTAAAAAAAAAAACATGATTGTATTTTTTTTTAAATTGATTGTTTTCTTTTCGGTGAAGTTTGATTTTTGATCTGTTTTTATTTTCATTGTCATCTTTTCCTACAGGTTGCTGTGAGAACAAAAATGATAGAGGCTAAATTTCATGAAGAAAAATTGAAACTACAACAGAAACATGATACTGCAGTACAAAAGGTAGGACTGTAATTGTATAAGATGCGATTTGAGGGAGAGGGAAAGGGGGAGGGAGGGGAGCAGCATCTGGATAGACCAGTTTGGAGTGAAAATATTGATTTCCATTTTTTTTGGGGGGGGGGGGGGTGGACATGGAGAGGAGGAGAGAGTAGCCATTTGTGTACCAGGTTATAGATCAAGCAGTTTCCTACTGCTAATAAATTACTTTTTACAGTTTTTTTTTTAATAGGTGGGATGTACTTTAAAAACTCCTTGCCCCAGAATTCAGTTGTCCTAACTACAGCAGTTTTTTGTTGTTAGTTAGGACAATTTAATTTTGGGGCAACAAACTGTTGTCATTTAATTTTGTTTTTTCGTTTGTCAAAACTAGGGGATTTTTTGGCCTTATTTCCCTACCTCCTGCAAAACTTACGAACATATTTTCATCAAATTCAGCCCACATACTTTCCATGACACACGAAAGAAGATGACACAGCTTCTTTATTGTATCTCCTATAGTTGTGAGAAAAATTATCTTTTGTGAATTGAAATATCAGTTTTACATATATTTGAAATATTGCTTCTTTAACAATTCATTTAAAAAAAAAAATATGAAAGAAACTTCAATTGCCCATGTCATTTTTTAGATATTGGGCATTAAAAAAATGACATGCCAAGTTTGGAATGATTTGGTATGGAGGTAAGATTGGAGATAGATTTTGAAAAACATGGCAAAATCCAAGGTGGTGACTTTTCCATGGCAACCAGAAACAAAAGCAAATTTCCAAAGACATATTTTTAATCAGACAGAATACCAAATACCTTGATACTTTGTTTCCTTGTTTGAAAGTTAATATTTTTCAACAATTATAGATCCTGGACCGAAAGAACACAGAAATAGAAGATGTGAAGAGTCACTACAAGACAAAAAGTAAAGAGATGGAGGAGACGATAGGCAAATTGGAGAGGAAAGGTTAGACTGACATCTTATTCCTTAATGAATTCAAGTGTTTAATTGATGAGAAATTGCCTCCTCAGAATTTCTCAGAAATATTGTATATCTAAGACAGTGAAATTGATTAGATAATAGCATAGTGGAAGTTGAGAGAAATCAATTATTCTTACCTTAAGTAGGACACAGCTAGCAAGATCTGTTCCTAGAAATATTTTGTTTGTTAAGTCAGAAACCTAAAACATGTATTATGAAATTCTTATGATGTTCCATGGTCTGAGATTTATTTTTTCATGTTGCAGTCTATGGTAACCTCAACCTCTGATGTTTCAGTGTGTGATCTTTTGATAGAGAATTGTATATGATGTGATTATATAATTACCAGCATTAAACTTACATTAGAAGGTTATTCAGATAGAAATACATGTAATGTATACCAATTTAGAAAATTTCATCTTGTCCTCTGTGAACAGAAAGAGAAAAAGTTAAGTTCAAAACAAACTTGCATTTCATAACTGAGAATAATTCAATTCTATCTAAGAATATAACTTTTCTGTGCCACTGTCCTGCATAATTTGCAAGATAGACAAGATAGATTTCAAAGTCACTGTCCCTTAATACACATGTGGATAGATAATCCCTCTGTTCCTACCATCTGTTTCGTCCATGCCTAGAGTTGTGAGATCTGAGACAACATAGTACACCATGATAAGCTGATCACAAATGTAATACTGTCTCAGTTAAATCCAGTTGTTTTGTTGGTTTGTTTGTCATTTGTTCACAGAACAGTAGATATTTTAAGGTTTTATTGTTCAATCAGCAGTCCACTATTTTATGTTTGTGAAATCTTTTCCTAGTGCAAACTCTGATGAAAGAAACAGAGTTTATCAGGCAGAGCAAAGACAAGCAAATTGTCGAGCTGAAGAAAATGGCAGAGGATTCCACTGAAACTCGCAAAAATGAATTTGAAAAAAGGGTATGTTGGCTTGAATACCTTTTGTACATAATTCATTTCTCCATAGACAATTTCTTGCATGCTATTTCTTTGTTTCATTCTCTCTTGTTTTGTTTTTCTCTTTTGTCCTTTCTTTTTTTTTTCTTTCTTTTTTTTCTGTCCATTTTTTATTCTTATCATTACCATTTTCTGTTTTATTTCTAAAAGTGTATTTTAGGGTGTGCAACCAACCCTGATGTAATTTTTGTTGTACAAAAAAATGTTGGTGATGTTATGTTCTTATTCATTTTATGGCCAAATAAGATAGAATTAGAACTGATGATTGTCATCCATTTTTGTCCATCAACATTTCTGGGTTAATAGGCCATGGATAAAGACTATCAAACCCTTTATCAAGACAATTCACCCAGTTCAGTCCATGACTTCATCATCTTCCACTTTCATCTAGACTCGTGCCTAACCTTAGCTATTTTGTTGTAGGCTCTGCTATAAGGCTTGTATGGCGGTGCTCTTTCCTGGCCTTTTTCTGTGAGTTCCTTTCACCATTTCCACTTGCCAGTTTTTCCCATATTATTTCCTGATTGGTCATCTTCCAAAGATTTCTGTTTTTGTGTTAGTTTATTTATTTATTTATTTATTTACTTATTTATTTATTGTCTGAGCTGTGTGTGTCAATTGTCTGTCCATGTTTCTGTAACAAATGTTGTTTTACAATGTGACCCAGCCTGGAGGACCAGGTAATCAATTTGTCAGTGGGTTTCTCTCATTGTCTTTTCCACAGCATGCCTGACAGGCAGCATTCAACCCATTATTTTCACCGCTGGGCTTTATTTGGCTGAGAAGTCTAGATGTGCACTTTTAATTACATTTACAGTACTCAGTTTGACCATATATTTGTTAAAAATAAGAGACAATTTTTCCAGCAGAATGTTTGCAGAGTGTTCTGAATGGTTTTTAGATACAATAACTGAGACTTTATTCCATTTACACTCCCCATTTGTAATCTACAGGAGGAATCTAGCTGTTTCTGTCAGTGTGAATTTTATCCAATCCAGCAGTCATTGCAAACATGACCTTTCTTTGCAACTTGTAGTGATCAAGCCTGTACTTTGTATCTTAACTCAATATTATCATCTACACTTTGTAAGGGAATATCAGTCATTGTTATCAAGTTATCAGTTGTACCAAATTTCCTTGCAACACACAAGCTTTCTTTGGTACTCTTTGTTAATATGACTACAGTTTGTACATGGCACTTTGCCCAGATTTCTTTGCTGTTCTAATGTTATGGAATCTACAAGTTGTTTTGTACTTTGTGACAAATCTTTAAACTTGTTCATCGGTTATTGTTTTAAATTCTGCAAGTTGTGTAAGGCATCCAGGCAGCTAACCATTTTTATTCATCACTGACTGTTATTGAGTCTACAAGTTGAGCTGGACATTTATAGCCACTTTTCTCTCAGATCTGCAGTTTGAACCAGGCTGTTTTGCAGCATGAATTCACTGTTGTATCGCTTACCCACAGCTCCACGACATAATGACAGAGTTTGAACAGGAGAGGTTTGAGCTCCAGAAACAGCACACACAGAACATCCAGGAGATCCTGGATGACACCAATGGCCGCTTGCAGAGGATGGAAGCCGAGTACAGTCAGCAAACCACAGCTACTGTGAGTTCATTGGTCACAGGCCAAGTATTTAAGGCTAGGAGTGATAGCTGGGCAATATGGTCAAAGACTCAGAGACTCACTTATCATTCTTTGTGTTGAAATTCCTTTCCAAACAAAATACACTGCAGTAACACTGTATTTGTTATACCACTTTAATTAAAATTGTCTCTCTTAATCTGAGAAGTGTCTGATGAGGCTGCTGAAGTGCCAACGTCTCTATAATGATATTTATTTATTTTTAAGAAATGAGAGTTTTAGCCTGGATGGATGGCAATATAAAAGAAATGTCTTGTTACTGATTTTGTACCTTATCTGAAAGTAATCCAAATACAAAATGTAATGAGAGAGATCTTGAACATGCGTATACTACATCAGCATAGAGACCCTGACATTCCAGACTACCTACTGACATTTTAGGCTTATAATAGTTACTGGCCAGGGATCTCAAGTTAATAATTACATCTCGTCAAAGAAAATTGTGAGAACCTTATACTGGACGGCTGTAGCCCATTTACCCCACATCAGTTTTGAGCATTTTAAAGGATGTCAATGACTGAAAGTAAATAACTCAGACCTGTGACTTTTGGCCTGAACTGATATTTGATAATATGTTTGTAAATGTGCTCTCTTTTGCTTTTCATGGCAAAACATTCTTAGACTTGCTTTTGTTGTACAAAAAAAACATGACATTGAAAGCTGTTCAAGGGCTACTGAAGGATCCACTGATCTTTTTATGATTTCAGACCAATGTGATCAAGGAGCTGGAGTCCCGAGTGCAGCAGCTGATGAATGAAGTGGACAGCACCCTGAGCCAGAGGTCAGCAGTAGAAAAAGAAAAGAATGAGACCTTAGCCAAGTATGAGAAGCTGTTGAATGAACATGAACGGTTAAAGGAAAAGTGAGTCTGTGTGCTGCACTAACCAAATCCCAGCCGCATGCGGAGGACAATGGGCACCCTGATGTCAAACTAGCTGTTGGGGGGGGAGTTGTTGTTTGATTTTTAGAAAGATTTGAGCAAACCTTCCCTCTGGAAAGTGTCTGAATGAATGTCTAAAACTAAAAGCCAAATTTCATTTATTTTTTGGAGGACATGAATCACTTAGAAGCACACTGTGTTGGTTTTTTTGTTGTTTTTTTAACTTGTTTTGTTGTTGTTTTTTTTCTTTTTTATTCTCAAGTAGTTGTGATTTTAATATTTCTTGTTACTTTCTGAAGTCCTAATTGTTTAAATATTATTTTTCTTCTGCTTGACACCAGTGTGCTTTTTGGCCTCCTGTTTTTAGTTTTGCTTTTTCTTGCGGGCATTCTCTATCTTTCTTATTCTCCTTCTTTTTTTTTTCTTTTTATATCATATGTAGATAACATTTTTAAAAATAATTTAACTGAAAGTTACACATAATATATTAACAAACAGTTGGAAATGCAGTCCATCAAGTTCATGGTTTTAATTACATAATAATGTCCAGAATGATCTCACATCCTTCTCCATAAATTTTCATTTCAATAACTTTTTCTTGCCAATAAACTAATAGCATTCTTACATTTAGCATTATCTTGAGATTGGATCTGTATACTTTACCTTACCATTGTAATTAAACTATTATGTTGTGTTCTAACACAGAGGCATTGCTACATATAAGATTGTGTGGAAAGGGTGCTCCCGGCCAAAATTAGAAAAAAAAATTTAATGCAATTTCTTTTCTTATTCTGTCATAGTATGAGATGACAAAAGCACCATCAGTATTTGTTTTCAGGAGAGATAAATATGATCTCGGTTGTCATGGAAGAACAAACTATGTTTATAGTCAAACATCATTATTAATTATGCTCAATTAAGAGCTAAGCACTTTGGGCCAAATGTGGGCCATGACCCTTTGATCACAGATTTTGTCTTTTGTGTATATTTATATTTGTGCTTTTTGCATTTTTGCATTACACTTCAGAATTTGTTAGTGAAGTATTTAATAAAGATTAGCAATATTGAATTTACACTTGCTTGCGGAACGATCACTCTACTGAAGGTTACATAACTCACAGAGTGTTAGAGGAAGCTTCTGTTCTGCATTGCTTCTTTTATCATATTTCTTCATGGTCAAGAAATGACAGTTTAGGCCCAATAGCAAGAGAAGATGATTATTCTGGAAAGTAATTTGCAGTATTATATGTGCAGTATTGTGTGTAAATCATTGAGCAGGCAGGTACTCATTGTTTCATTCGGTAATATAAAGAAATGGTTATGAAAGCAACTAACTTTCATCTGCCAGTAGTGTAGTGGCTTGATCTTGAGACATTATTTCAAATGCTATGACCTTTACTTCAGTAAATATATAAACTTTCTGTTTTGCAGAATAGATGTTGATCTTTCAGCTCACCTGACACAAGGCACTGATTTTAAAATATATAGATAATAGATTTAACATGCACAGCCCTGTAGCAATCAAAGGTTGTAACAGATGCCACAATTTTTACCAAACTGTCATTCTTATCTTTGGAAATGGAAATTTTTAATGATAACAAGATAAAAAATACCTAAATTTGTAGATATGTTCTACCTTTCAAACAGAAGTTTACCGCTCTGCCAGGCTTGTCCTTTGTAATACCATTGTGCATGTGTTCTGTTGTTGTGTTTGAAAAATTTTATGTAAGCATTCATTGACATTTTAATGTAACACAAGAAAGTGCTTCTATAGAGATAGATGTATCATGCTTGACTCTAGATATGCACTCAGTGTTCATATTTATCATACTAGCAATGAGAAACTGGGGTTTTGTTGGGTGAATTAGGAGAATAGTGAGCACAAGCCATGGGCTGAAACCTGCGGAGAAAGAGACATTGCTAGAGAAGCATTGTGCATAAAGTGTTTTTATATGTAAGTAAAGTGTTTGCTTGTTTTGTCTACAGACTGTGCCAGCAGGAGAGAGATCACCAGATTGCTATAGAGGCACACGAACATGAGCTGAGAAGCTTGAAAAACAAGACTGAAGCCAGCCTGGAGTATTTGAAACAAGAGCACACCATGGCTGCCAGTAAAGTGAGTAGACCAGAAATTCAGATTATTTAATTTGCTAGCATTTTATATTATTCTGTTTTCTGAAAATACAATCATTCCTCAAAGGATGAACTTTAAAATTTTGAAATTATCATTAATTCATTTAGTTTACAGCATTTGATCTATTGGTGGTAGCTTTTTGTTTTTCGTTCTCTATTTTTTTAATTTTGGAAGTCTTTTTTTAACATTATTCAGACTTTCCAACCAAAATTTAGCTGTCAGTTTGAATAAATCTTTATTTCTGAGAGTTAGATTTACTGTCAGTTTATCATTGGAATAAGTCTGATTTTAAAACACATCATGGGCCAGAAGACGGATCAAATTTTCACAGGAAATGTAAAAGTAAAACAACTTGTATGAAATAAGGATTTAAAAAAAAAAAAAAAAAGCTATATATCAGCACATATTTTCAGCTGCTTATTATGTCTCACTTATTTGTATATTATGATGCCTCACATTAGTATAATCTGTGAATAGAATTTTAATATTTGACTGATAAAACTGTTTCTTTTAATATTCATAGGCTGCAGATACTATAGCAGAGCTGGAAGAGAAAGTTGACTACCTCAAAAAATCACTGAAGGATACAGAAGAGCATCGGCATCGACAAATCAGAGTATGTAACAAATAGTTAGTCTGTGAAATCTGCGATAATACTTTTTTTCCATTGAAAATTTTTGTCACAGTAGAATTTAACTGCAATTAGTTATGAGATATTGCCAACATACTGGGCCAACTATTAAACAGTTGAACCACTGGCCTGCAGCTGGAACCTGTACTTGATGTGCACCATGCTAGAATTTAAACTTGAATATGTGAAACTGCCTGATCTTATAAGTAGAACTGGACATTTCATCAGGAAAAGGGGAAATTTTAAAGAAGTAAATAATGAAAAACAGCTTTTAAGAATCTGAAAAAAATAGTAAAATATATATTATTATTATATACTCATATATAGTTTTTTTGAGGGGGGGTTACTTATATTTTGAATAGTTTTTATGCCAATAAAAATAATTTTTTTAGTAAGTCTTTGAAATGTTACCGAAATACATATTTTCTATCAGACAAATGAAGTTTTTGTTTTCGCATTTGTAGAGTAGTTCTTGATTGAAAAACTTAAGGCCCTGGCTAAAGCAGTTTCCAGTTGAGCCCCCAATATCAGGCCAACGTGTTTATGTCTTTGCATGTTTGTGTGGTAGCATTTTGAACATTTCTCATTAATTGATTTCAGGAATTGGAACAAAATCATCAGCAAGACAAGGTTCATATGGAGAATCTTCATGACAAGCAGGTATGTTATTCAGCCAAAAAGCTGAGCCATTGATAACTTCATTTTTCTAATTATCGTTTACAAATAATTTATTTGAATTTTTAAAAAAGATCATTTTAAAAAATGAGAAAAGAGCATTAAATACCATGAAATAGAGTATCAGTGAAACACTGCTCATAAGAGGGAAATAACCTAACAGGTCATAAGTGAAGGGGCTTTATATTCTGGCAACTGAATGAAAAGCGGAAGAATGAATGACTATATTGACGAGTAACTGACTGAACTTACTTATGATTGGGTGATTGAATGATTACATTACAGATCAGATGAATCTTTCAGAAATTCTTTTTTTTTTTTTTAAATGAATTAGTAAATGAATAAAACACTAAAAGTTATTTGTATCAACATATGAGTGGACCAATGAGTGAAAAAAGGAATGAACAAATGAAAGAATAAATAAATGAATGAATGAATAAATGAATTAATAAGTGAATGTCTGTCTTCAATGAAAATGAAATTGCTGTTGGGCAGATCCGAAACCTGAAGAAAGAGCTTGAGCAGTTGGATTCGGACTGGGCAAAGAAAGTGGCCAAACTGGAGCAACATATCAAGTAAGTTACCATACTCTGACAAACATATACAAATGCATTCATTTTTCTCATCCTTCCACACATTTTCATTCACAATTGTTTCCTTCCCACATGTGTATATTCATAGCTGTTTCTTTCCACACATTTTAATTCATGATTTATTACTTCCTATCCTGTACACTTTTGTTCATATTCACCTCCTTAGTTTGACTACTGTATGATTTAGAATTGACAGCCTGTTTAATTTTTTCCTGAAAAAGCACAGAAACAAATTTTAGTGGCTGTTTCAGTTTGCTTGGTTTGTTGTCAAAAGTACAATGGAGAACTGATAAAACAGGATCGCTGGGACCAAAGAAGCTGTTATAAGTGATTCGTGTTATAACCAAGATACAATGAGTTAAAGGGATAAAACAGTGCTGGCCTATTGCCTGATTATACAAAGCACTTTTTTGTTTCATGGATAGTCTCCCTTCATTGAATTCTTTTAGTTTTGCGTGATTGAGCAAAGACCATAGTAAGGAAGATAACAACAGCATGGTATATTATATCAGAGGTCACAATATGTTCATGTACCAGTATATTAGTAGTCAAAAAGTCCTAGTAGAGCAACTGGCAATGTGGCCACACACGACACTTCATTGGCCTTATGCCAGATTCTCTCCCATCGCTGTCCCCAACGTAGTGCCGAGAGTAACCTAGCCTAGCCTAAGCGCATGGAAAGATCAAGAGTATCATATTATCTCACCCACCTGCTCCCCTTTTCCCATTGTACCAATCCCATTATGAGTGATCTCTTGAGTACATTGTCATGGAGCTGAGGTGAAAGGCAATATACACTGTGGTGATGTGTGGAACAGGAGAGCTATGGAAGTAATTGCGATAAAAATGTGATGCCAATAAATCTTGCTCAATTCACGGCAGACAATTGAAATATATATTGCGATATCAACATCGCAAGAATATCTATAATAAATGCAAATACACTTATAATGTATCTATATTCATCACTGTTGATTGGTCAATTGGACCAAGTGGTCAGTGAATGGTAAGATACATGTTTATCTTACCCAATGTTAGGAACTACACGTATGAGTCCTTTCTTTATCAATGTAAGCCTAGCACTTCAGTTTTGTTTTGTCTATCATGTTATGAATTATTAATGAGCTCCCTCTCCCCTCCCCCAAGCCACTTGGCTAATCTCATTGCCCGCCACCCATCCCCTATCTCCTTACAGCACATCTAGTGAACAAAGCAAATGAAATAATAGCTATGAAGCTATTATGTTAGTCAGTGTACTTGATCCACTTAAAACGTGCAGTTTTGGAGTACCGCTGGGCCCACAGGTGTGCTATATTGTGAGCGTCTAGCGGTACAGGTTGGGGGGACGCAGTGGCTCTGTGGTATGGCGTCTGCTCACGGAGAAAACGGGCCGGGATCGACTCGCGGGTTCTGCAT
>JBCEWB010000012.1:174454-187372 GCA_039654565.1 Peronia peronii | reverse complement strand
ATAATGGAAATAAAAATTACTTGTACAGCCAAATAATTCCCCTTTTGTGGGATTTGTTTTTCTTTGTGGAAAAAAAATGTTCTGTCAAATTTTATTGTTGTATTCTATACACTTTTTCTTTCTTTTTTTTCTTTTTTTTTTCTATACTATAGTCTTAACATTTACATAATTCACAGATTTCCACTTTCCAGTAGAAAGAATTAGTCATCTAACAAAATCAGATTCAGTACAATTTTGTACTGAAATGTAAATTTATTCTATGCATACCTGATACATGTACATGTATATATTTTCCTGTATGTTAATTTTCATGAAATTTCTCTCATACATTGGAAAAAGGCAAGAACAAAAACTTGCATACATATATTTGTTTCATCATTATATTGTACTTTAACATTGCTGGTTGATTTGAATGAAAAATCACATTTTTGATAAACAAAACCAACTTTACTTTCAGCATACCGGTACAGAAAAATAATTACATGTAGCATTGTTTGGTCAATTGAACAGTCCTGGCATCCCTTGCGTTGCATAAGTCTACCTGTATATAAAATGTTTACAATATTAACATGATCATCTAGCAATAGGAGTTAGTACAATATTACATTACATAGCCAGAGTGGTAATCGAAAAATGTGAAACAGCATTGGATTGCAGACTGAGACATTTACTCATCATTGTTACATAATTCACAAACTTCCAGTAGAAAGAATTAAATATCTAGCAAAACTACCAATTTACTACCAAATGTTCCCAGATATTTACTATATGGTCAAAACAACACAACTGATTAATGCTAAATACATGTCAAGAACAGATTAATTTATAGACCCAAAAGATGCCTGCAGTTTTCATTTTCAGTCTTTCAAAATAATTTGCATGAAAAAAAAATTTTGATTCAGTGAGTGCTCTTACTTGTTTACTTGTAGTATGTAGTCTATTTGTTTGATTCGATTACATTTGAAAGTGCTTTCCATACACATTTTACATATCATTAAATGCGGGATCATAAGTTATATCTTTGATTTTCATAAAACTTATTAATAATAATATTAAACATGAACAGTATACCATGTCAAATCATATCTACCTAACGAATGAAATAATTCACAGCCAGCATTAATACATGTATTTTAGTTACTTTCCCAACAGCAATTAATGATCCATTAATGTATGTATGGTTAGGTGCATTCATATAAACTTTCTATATACATTGTATATAAATTGTAGAACTTTGATTTAAATTGTATCTCATGTTAGAAATTATTGCCATACTTCACTCAAAACACAGTTACAATTCTTTTTATTATTTATTTATAGCCCACATGTAGATCATGCAGAATTTCTTGATGGCATCAATCACAAAGTAGTGATACAACTACATGTGTATGCCTAAGCTGTAGAAAGTACTGGTTGTCAGGAGTCCGGTGAAATCTGTCTATCTGAAGTCTGTGACATATGTCTGCCCGTGACATTTCTTTGTTGAGTTCTACTATAGTTCTAGGTAAAGAATGAAATCACAAGCCTATAGATAATAAACACTGGAATAGCAGATCATATAATAATGTCTTGCACCCAGGGCAAATGAGTTGGAAGTCGCGCTGAGCGATTAAGATCTATGGCCGTTTTTGACCGTTTTTAACTATTTTCCGATAAAGATACCAAAATTTGTCTTTTTTCAGGTTAAAAAAGGTTAAATCTTCGTTTTGTGAAAACAAAAAAAATGTGGGTATCTTAGCTGGAAAATAGTTAAAAAGGGCCGTAGATCGTAATCATGCTGCGTGACTTCCGACTTATTTGCTCTGGGCGCAAAACATATTTTTATATATATATATAATGTATATATATTATATGTCCAAATCTCTATCGTCACTCCAAAAGGAAACTCAATTTCCCAAATCAAACTTCACTTTCACTTTCCTTGTTCCAGCACCTAATGAGCATAGAATCTGAGAACGCAGTGACACATGTCAAAGACAGGCATCATCAAAAGTTTCTCTTGATGATCAGATCAAGTGAATGATGTAAAATGCAATTGCAAAAACATTCAGATTTTACATCAGTACGCTAAATGTAGTAGGCCTACTGATATTTCAAAGAACTGGTATAGCATTAGTGCACGCCTACACAGTATTCCCAATAACATACAGGCACTCTGTCTTGTTTTTTAAACACTTAAAAATGAACATTTCATTCAAAATAAGAAGAGCAGACACATACACACACACACCCAAAAGTGAAATAAATAAACTGCATGTCAGATCTTGCTATCCTTTTTATCTCTGTAGAAATGCAAAACCATAAAGCCAGTAGGGCTACATATACTCATGACAGATGTACATTAGGTCCCAAAATGATGGATCTGTGGTTTATTCTCATTAATTAATGAAAATTCATGTAAATATACACATGTACAATAAAACAAGAGAAAATATAAATACAGTAAACAATATACATGAACTATCAACACTTTGTCACTTCTCTTTTGCATAAACTCATTTTGAAGAAAATCATCACTGTAATTACTAGACTAGTACCAGTAAAGACAAAGCTGAGTTGATGGAGAGACAGATCAATATCACATGCTTCACGTCTAAATTTTGATATTCTTTTCTCTCTATCATCGGACAAAAATAAAAAATCCTCAGTGCAAATAAAGAATGTGTGCAGCATGCAGGTGAAATAAATAGTTTTTATACAAAGACCCTACTGAATATATTGGAATGAAATAATATAAGATTTATTATCACCAAGCTAGTTTCCGGTTCCCAGAGGCTGAAAAGAAATTAAATCCATAAAGAGCTCAAGCCAACAGTCATGATTTTTATCTCATTTTTAGGTAATAATACAATATGTAATTTATGAACTTCCTGCAGAAACTATGCTGGTTTACATTTTCTTCATCTCGAGTTTTACAGTCTTGAAATGTAAAATTCAAGCCATTCTAGGCAGTGTAAGTTGTAAAGAAATACATGTACACAAACACACTAGTTTTAATTTTGCTTTTCCCCAATATATATATCAGATTGTACATTTTATGTACATAACAGACATATGGTCTCCAAAGCATGAAAGTTGGGGGTGCTTACTCAATAAGAATTCTCCACAACAGAGAGAGAAATTCTGTCATTAAGCCATTTATTGTTTACAAACCTTTAATCACTGTAGTAGACAGTCAAAACAAACTTTGTAACTAATTCATACTAAATTCCCCAGATGTTTTCAGACAATATACATGTTTTACAGATCAAATGAAGATAATTTTATTTAAAATTCACCCACAAACCAAAATTACCACATGCTGAAAAATGAGAACTGAACTTCAAAGAAACAACAACACATAAATTTACACAACTCATGTACAAAGACAAAAACTTCACCACATGTATTTGTGCATTTAGAATAATGCTGTAAGAATGTCATGACATGACATTTATACGTTTATATATGTAATGTATAATGAGACAATTCTGAAGAAATGTGAAGTTAACTGACTGATAAAATGTGAGATCTGTCATGGCAAGACAATTCAAATATTCACAGGGGTTTTGAAACCTTGATTTAGACTGAGACAACTAACAAGCACACTACTTTGTCAGGGGAGCAAATCTATACTGAGCAAACATAAATAGCAAAACATACATGTAGAAACAAGTGAAACCTTCCCCCCTCCCCACCTTCCAAAATAGCGTTATAATTTGTGTATGTACATGTATGCATACATATTGGCCTATTTGATTTGTAATGCCAATAGATATAGCCTATTGTGTATGTATACATGATCTAACCCGCAGTACAAAGGATACCTTTTATATGCTAAGACTAACCATGTTCTACTGGTCCTAGAGAGCTCAAACTTTTACAACTTCTCAAAGTACAAGTACTCTCCATTATCAATGATGTATGATTGCATCCTCCTAAACCATGAAACAAAAAAAAAAAGCTCCACTCTTGAGCAGGTATCCCCTTGATTATTTTGTTGAACATTAAAAGGGCTTCTAATGTCACTGAATCACTTCAGTCTCATTTGATCTTTGGCTGATGGTATTAAGAAAAAGTCACAAGGAGCTAGACTGAGACAGGTGTGGGAGAGATTTTGCGTTTTCTCTTTCCAAATATATGTACTCCAAACTCGTGTGTGCTTTGTGAGCACTTACGTTATTGTGGTGCAGCATAAGCTCTTGGGTGGCCAGCCTCGGATGCTGTTATGCCCACTTGTAGATAGTCTTTGGTAAATATCCCACAGGGCAGTAACAGTCCTTTGTTCTTCTACAGGGATTGTAATAATATGGCCGGGTGGTTATCTTGTCCAGCACTGGCCCAAACAATGCTTTGCCGCTTGCTACCACTATCAGGACTGTATATATACATGTAGATCCATGTCTCATCTCCAGTCATGACTTTATACGAGACCTTGACAGGCCTTCATCATATTCTCTATGTTCTGACAAAACTCAGCCCTAGCCCTTTTGTGATCCTCAGTCAAATAATGGATATCTACCAGGCGCTGACCTTCCCTGGCTTTAGCTGTAAGTCAAGATAACCTCCACCAGCAGGTTGACAGACGTACAACATAGCTTTAAGTTTTAGCGTTCATGTAATATTTTAGAGAAAAGTTAAGTTCCTTCTGTATGTCTTCATATATCAGTCTCCTATCTCTATCCACCAACTTTGGCACAGCTTCTACGTATGTTTTCATGTGTAATTATAGAGATGGGTCTTCCAGGGGAGGGATCTACAGTATACATGTACTTTGGTGATCTTTCTGTCACACGAAATTTCCTGATACCATTTGTAAACAGTTGATCTGAAAGGGGTAGACTCTCCAAATGTTGCTGAAAGCTGCTCCAAACATTCTGTAGCAGTTAGCAGCCTTTTCTAATCATGCAAAATCATTGCTCGAAATTTATAAGTGTCTACTTCCATTCTGATGTTTGACAACAATCTTACCTCACCTCACACTTCCAGCCAGTCATAAAACATGTCATTTCTGTTGAAAAATTATGAAAAAAATTCCTGATCTTATAAAGCATTTTCATGCACACTTCTGCCAGATTTGAAGCCAGTAGAACCAGTAGAAATTGATAAGTCCTACTTTGTACACAAAAGGACAATGTAAATGTTAAATGTTGTCATGTAATAATAACAGATCTACCTCATTGCTACGTGTTGCCAATAACACCGCAACAAATAATAATGTGAGACCATAATGGATTACAGTTTATACAATTATACTTGTATACAATAAAAGGCTGAATAATATAAAATAATATAAATTAACTATATCATTCTTTGCATAGAACTCCATTTAAAAAAACAAAATACTGTTCAGTGGTGGTGTTGATTGAGTGAAAGAAAGCTAAGCAACATTCATGGCAGCCTATTGGCAGGCAGGAGAAAATAGTGTTTTACCAGTCATCCCACTTAGGTTGAAATGACTGTAAATTGTGAAATCAAGTCTTTTGCTTCAATGTTGAACAATGCAGGTATTTCAGTGTTCACCATTTCATCCCAACTCCTCACTCCCAGTACACAACAGTACATGTAGTTCCGGAAGACATACTGGAGGGATTGTGTCCAGGGACATACTGGTATGTACTTTACTAAACTGAAGCACCATCTTCACTAAGCTAGAAACTAGGACAAACTTTCCTACCATTATGTTTATGTTTTCAGTGCCTTAAAAAAAGAAAAGGAAAAAGAAGAGGAAGACAGGAAAAATGAAACCAATTGTTTTAAAATGAATGAAATTGCTTAACTCAATGTACAAATAAAAAAATATGTCACCAAAAACCGAACACTTAACAAGGAACCCCATGGAACAACTGTTAATATTGTTATCAAACATGTTACAAGATTTATTAAAATTAAGAAGAGCATTAAAGTTTGCTCATCAGGGAACGATTCCAATGATTTCCAAATTTAAAACAAACAAATAAAAACAAAAGGAAAACAAATAATGTCTATATGCAACATTTTCTCTTCATGAACATACATTAAAAAGACAATAAAGAACAACATGATTTCACAAGTGAAGGACTCGTATACATGTCATGGCAAGAAAAACATAAGACTAGAGCTAGTTCTGTGAATTGTGCTTCTAAACAGTCACAGCATGTTAATGTAAAATGACGGGTAAAATTGATTTGTAAAACTTCAGTCAAACAGAAAATAGTAGTCCAGTTTATAAGATAGGCAGCTGATCACTGAGCTTATTGAAGTAACATCGAATCTAAGAGCAAAAGCAAAAACAGAGGCAGTGCAAACTGAGACAATGCTCAGTTATGACTAACTAGTATCAGATTCAAGTACATGTACTATATTTCAAGTTTAGCAAAAACTAGAGTTTTTGATAAAGCCTAAAAAGGAAATTATACTTTGGTTATTTGTACATGTACTTTAATTCCTTTTTTCTTTTTTTTAGGACAAGAATGGAAAAGAAAAGACAGCTCAAGGTTAGCCTTGTAAATATGGTGGATATATAAGTATAAGATTTTTAAAAAATAGAATCAATTGGTACGGCATCAAATATAAATAAACATTTCCATCCCTCAAATTTAAACATGTACTTGGTAGACTGTTATTGTTATATCTGTACTATAAATCTGCAACAAAACCCATAAAAGGCTTATGAAAACTGCTGAATGTATCCATCTGAAATTTGGCACACAACATTGTTGCATAAAGAACTGTAGTTCTACTTATATAAAGCCAAAAAAAAAAATTACTATGTTTGATGTTATCGTAAAAAAGCAATAATATTTGAACAGTAAACTCGCAAGAGTGTTTGATCTGAATTGTCCATTTGATAGAATGGCGTGTTCAAAATACTAAACATGATTTCTTTGACTAGTGTTCAGTTTAATTTAATCATCCAAAATACCAACCTATAGGTGTCCTTACACTTTAAGTCACAGGGCAGTATCAGTTTGACCTAAAATTAAAAAATCTCCCACAAAGGCCATGCATTCTTAGTACTATAAAATGTTATTTTGATCTCATTGTTCAACCACAGACATATGGAGGCAGCTGATCAGGTGCGAGATTGGCTCAACATACATGTACTTTGTACTGGCATTTCCATCCAAACAGAAAAACACAGTGTAATAACATGATACGGATAATCTAATCATAGAACAGTTATTCTTTAAACAGGAATGTTAATTTTAACAAGGGAATTCTGGCACTCCTGCACTTTTTGTTGATACCTCTAGGATTAATAATGGTTGTTAGCCACTTCTTGACAGATCTATGCTACAAACTACAACAGAAACACTATTGCAGAAAAAAAGTTTGCATAGAAATGTAATCAACTGATAGTGGCTGTTACAGGAAGTAAATTAGGTAATAAATATAAAAAAAGCAGTATGGTGATGACATCCATCCTGTTGATTTTTAGCTGATACTATAAACTCTAGTGGTCTCAGTGATCTCAAGCTCTTGGTTTAGCTGTTGTTGGAGTTACAGCCGTTGTTCTAAAAAGTCTTCGTACAGAGTAAACCTGTAAAAGACAAAGTTACTGAAATCAAAATGATGAGGAAAACGAAAAGATATACATGTATGCTGCATTATTGCTTATCTACACTAACCGACAAGCAGATGCCTGTAAAAACTGAACTATGGAAAGTAAATTGAATTACATAGACTCTAATCTAATAATACTAATATATAAAATATATATATATTTATTATTATACATGTATGCATATATACTATTGCTAGAAGCAATCCTTTGTCTAAAGCAAACTAAATCTCATTTTAAGTCTATCCCATAATAAGTTGAAATGATGATGGTGGATTATCAGTGTGGTCTATTCTTCAAGTTCATGACCCTTGACTCCGACAGTGATCTCTAACCTGGTCTAAACTGGTCTATTAAAAATTTATGGCATAAAGGATAATAATAATAAGATAAGATAAAGTTAATTTTATTTGTTCTTGAAAGAAAATTTTATTCATTGTTTATGAATTTCACCCATGACATACTCTTTGTATTACAGTAGGCCCCTATATGTCTTGGACAATAAGATATCAGAAATACAAAACACAAGGACATTTGAATGCATGATAATAAATTACATGTACACTTTGTACTTGTTTGTCATTCTTATATGAAAAGAAAGTTCGATCCAATCAATCATTTCAGCACTGATTTCAAAACAGAAACAATAATCCAAATTTGTAACCATCAGGGTCGTGATGTAGATCTGGCAAATGAAAATTTTGTTCATTATTTCATGACAAATAATGAATGCCAGTTATATCTGGAGTCTGGCTATGTTCATTAATAGCACAAATACCATCACACTCTCCTCCACGTCACTGCAATAAAACTACAACAGAAAAAGCAGTAATTTTTACTGTTCTGAAATTAGGAGAAAGTATTTGCCCAGAACAAATTCATATATGTGCTACATCAAGAAAAAAAATCAAACTACATGTGAATAAATTACAAAGTACAGGTACATCATGTGCTTGAAACATTTCAAATGTCTAATGTCATGGACTGTTTGAGTAAATATGTCATCACTACCACCATGAACATTAGATAAGTAGTTAAAGTAGGCCTATGTAGGCTACACCATCATTACCATCCAAATTATGCATGTACATGTACAATGTGTTCATCAATATTAATCTCTGTGGTACACAGAACAAGATAATGATATCAAATCAGTCATCACCATTAATGTCAGCTAATCAGTTTGTTGTATCCATGACCATAGATGCTGATCAACATTAGGCTAACCTCGACCATCAACATTATGCATTGCTATTTTGACTTGTCAGTGTCATCATCAAACAGTTTAGAGCAGACGTTCCCAACAGGGTGTGTCTGTGGGAGGGGGGGGGGCATAGCCCTGCTGTAGGCTTGGGATGACATTAATTTCAACTCATGAACTACATTTTTTATCCTCTTGCACATTTTGTTTTTGTTTCATTCAGTGAAAAAAAGTGTGTCACTGGGGTTCAGTGTCATTGGATAAGATTAGTTTGCTAATACACCTAACATAATCAAATAGGATTCTTAAATACATTGTTGTAAGACGCTTTCTCTCTCTAACACAGAAAAAAAAATGTAAATCAAGCTGCTGATGGTAGAGGGTTGCGTGGGTTTCAAGCTTTTGGATAAGGGATCATGTGCAAAAACAGTGGGAACCACTGACACAGTACCTGAATGAGAGCAGCAGCCACAATCAGAACGCACTGTGCCCCCGACCACACACCTACATAATGGTGGTTGCTGGTCACAAGGTACCAGTCTTTGATCACATTAAACCTGGGGAAGACACAACAGTCAGGGAATGACTCTACACCTGTGTGTTATATATGAAGAGGTTAGAACAAGAATACATGTACTGTTAAGTCACATCTGAGATTCTGAGAAAAGGGCCAAGGCACATAAGGGGGGGGGGGGGTGTATTTTCCCGTTCAATTTTCTCTAAACTTTGGTTAGCTACATGGCTGACTTTGATACAAATAAAAAAAAAACCAACAAAATAACAGCCATTTTTCTGTAATTTCCATCAACGTTCAAAGTTCTATCTTTAACACTTTGACTTCACCCCATTCTTGTACTAACGTACATGTATGTTATGCTCTATTGTCATAATAATACACTGTACTACAATATCAACTAAGTACAGCTCTAACTGTATAATAATGAATTAAAAATTTGTATGTATAAGTATTTTTTAAAAAATGTCAGTCATATGTACACACAGCTATTTGGTTTGAATCTCGATAGATAAAAAAACAAAAAAAAAAAAAGAAAACAACGGAAAATGAAAAAGCCTTATTAATATATTATTTTGGCAAAAACATCTCAATCTTTTTTTGCATTGCAAGAACTTCACTAAGGTTCCACTCACACACACAAGTAAAACTATTTTTAGAGCCGTTAAGTCTGCTGTTGAAAAAGATGCTGAGTATGCTTCATGAAGACAGTTTTCCACATTCTTGAAAATATGTTTGTAGCTCTACATGTACGGAGAAAAATAACGAAATGAGGCTTGTGTATGTGAATTATTCATTTGCATATTATATTAAATACAATACTGATACTGCAGCGTTCAGAAGCATAACAATACATATTGTGATATTATTACATAACTGTATACATATGTATATCGTATGGCAATAATTATGTTCTATTATTTGTGGACGAAAAACATAAAACATAAATCATAAATGCTGACAGGGTTTCAAAATGCATGCAATAAAAAAATATCACTACTGTTACCAAAATAAAAGCGGGAAAAATCACAGTGATGAAACTCATTAGGTAGACTGGAAGGCCTAGATCTCTGTGTGTTTGCAGAGGTCTCTTGATAAAAATAACAATCTTGGTGTTAATTTTAAATCATCACATCTTATTTCATCTTATCGGTTTTCTTGTCTGGTCTTGCCTTTTCTGGTCTGGCATTGTCTTCTCCTCTTATCATGATTATATCTGGTCTTGTCTTTTCTAATTTATCTTCTCTTATTCTATCGCATTATCTTATCGTTATTATACTTGTCGGGTGGTTACATGAAATAAGAGCAGACCTGGCTTTTGTCTGGGATGTCCGCATTGCCGCCACCGATTCCTGTACACTGGTAAGTGAGGACTGCAGAGAGACAGGGAGAACTGAGGGTATACAATAGGCCTATATACATGTACATGGATGGTTAGACAGATGGTCATTTTTGCATGTATGGTACCGGTACATGTTCTAAACATAACATGTATGACTGCGTGCATGTTGTTTATTGGTGGGTGGATGCATCGATAGTGCGTGGATGGGTGGGTGGATGAATCTGTTTGGGTGCATGGATGGATAGATATATGTACAAAGATCACATGGGTATAGATCTTTCTAGACAATAAATCTGCAACAAAACCCATAAAAAGCCTATGGAGTCGAAAACTACTGCATGTACTCATGTGAAATTTGGCACACAACACTGTTGCATAAAGATCTTTAATCAAACCGAAAAAAAAGCTTACCATATGCTTGTTGTTATCTTAAAAAGGAGATAATAATTAAATATAAACTCGCGAGAGTGTTTGATCCCAATTGTACGATCGATAGAATTGCACGTTCAGAGCACCAAATACGTTTTCTATGAGTAACAGTTTAATCATAAAAAATGCCATCACCGAGTGCGCACGCTTGCCAAACACTTTAAGTGGCAGGGCAGTATTGGTGTGGCCCATAATAAAAAAAATCTCCCACGAAAGTCGCGGGTTATTTACTAGTATCTGTACATGTATAATATAGGCCTACATAATGTAGGCCAAAAAGTATATTACGGTCTGAGTAGGGCGCAGAAAGCCTCCTATGGGGACTGAAAGACAGTCAAGTTATATAACGCTCGGGCCAAATACATTGTACATGTACCAGAAGGTTTTAGTGTGTCTATGCGTGTCCATCGACAAGAACTTAATAGACCAGGCATGATCATGATAACCACACATGATGTAGGCTCGTAATGAACAAGGATGCGTAAACTCGTGTGCGTACATTAGGGACGAGATAGCCATCCGCAGGTGGCTGAGCATAAAGCGAACCTAACGTACCGTACATTTGGGCAGGAAACATATAATTATATACAATATAAAACAAAACAGAATACTGCACATACATGTAGATCTAGAGCTCTTGTAATAGTACGCAGAATACTCAATAAAAAGTATACACATTTTAAAAACAAAACACAGAAAACAACAAGAAGAAGACTGATCAGTAAGACCTACATTATTTTAAAATAAACTAGAATTAGAATTAATTTTCAGATATACATCTATGTAGATAGATATACATGTACATCTATGTAGACCTACCGCAGTATGACCAAATGAAAAATCTCTTGTAAATAAATTTTATAGGCCTACATTACAATGTACATGTAGTAGTGCCGTGGTAGAACTACATGCATATTTATATAGGGTACATAAAACAGAAAAGTCCATCTATATCCCTAGGTATCCACTAAAGTACTAATGTGATAACATCAAAAGGGAGCCATATGTATTATGTAGTAGTTGTAGCATGTAAAGTACAGAACCTAAATGCACATTAGGCTCTACATCTTTGGTAGACAAATTTCAGTAGGCCTACATTTCTGTGATGCAACAAGTACCACGGAAAGTTCAAACTTAAAAAAGGAAATACTAGAAATTAATAGAAACAGTAAGTTTGCAATGTTGACGAGCATCTTCTTCTTGTCCTGCAGAAACGCGATGTCAGCCGCCATAGTTTTTCGTCACTTTGTCATACGGTCATACAGCTGGATATGGTGTGAAGACAAACTCAAAAGAAGCAGACCATAGTAGGCCTGGCTTGACAGTGCCAAAGAATGGACTGGTTAGACAGATTGCCGTCACACTGCTGCCAACAGCAGGGCAGTGGAAATTTTTGACTGCCTTCTCCCCAACGATTTACAAATAGCGTACATGTACTGCATTTCTTTTGTCAGGGTACGGTAACAATGATGCGGATGAAAAATAGTAGAGAGAGAACTTACCGAAAAGTTGGTGGCTATAATATTGATCTCTCCAAGCTCCTGCTGAAATTGGATCCACTGCTGCATTTCGAACGTGACCATGTAGATGTAGACGAGCACTGCCATTCTATTGTACTGGTTGTCTATACACACGGCATATGTCTCTGAAAATCAACAACAAGAACAACCAAGAATGTGTGTAAATTTTATAGCCTATGTAGTAAATCATCAAAGTTGGTTCGACTGACTGAGCACGAAATCAAAATGAAAGCTCAGAGTGGGTTTCTTGGAAATCGTTTGTAATGGACCTATGCTCCACTGGAGGATTAAATGATTGATGATGATGATGATGATCCAGGGTACAGCTATGGGCACTCCTTTTGCTCCATCATATGCAAATTTATTCATGGAGTCTTTATGGAAGAAAAA
>JBCEWB010000012.1:146683-158381 GCA_039654565.1 Peronia peronii | reverse complement strand
AGATAGATAGATAGATAGATAGATAGATAGATAGATAGATAGATAGATAGATAGATAGATAGATAGATAGATGTAGTTGTTGCTATACTTCATACTGAAAATAATGGTGATATCAGCTGTGATGAATAATTATTGATCACAATCTTCGATCACAATTATTAAAGGGGAAAGTAATGATGAGATTAGCACTTTAAAAAATCTCAAACAGACCTGATTGTTGTGATGAAGAAAAATAATGGTCCATTAAATATCTGCAATGAAAATTAATGGTGCCTGTAGAACACATTCAAATGGCACTAGCAATTTCCGATCCCCCCCACCCCCCTCCCCTTCCCTCTCTCCCTCCCCAATAATTCAAGCTGTTTTGCGTCAGTCATAACTGGACATGAACAGAATTCCATATCGTCAGGCGCAATTTCTGAATTTAGCCCGGTGAATAATTTTTGTTCATGAATATAATCTTATTAATAACTATTATGAAACATATAATATATATATCTTCTACTGAATAAATCAGAATTTGACAGTGTCTGTGATAGAAACGTTCGGCATGCACTTCCTATACTATAACGTGGGTGTCTTTGGCAAATAGTAATTATGTGCCTGACATTTCTGTCACTGATTAGTTCTGTCGACGGTGTTCTCTATCGAGCACTAATTATGTGCATGGCATTTTCCTCCCGATTTCAGCGAGAGCACTAGCAAGAGAGAAATCGAAATATTCGATAAGGAAAACACGGAGTATGTGTGGAGAGGATAGTCTTCATCGTCTAGCGACTATCTACAAGCACGTATTCGACATCGCGAATCTCCAGCAGAATCGTGAGCTCATCCCAAAAACTTTAATGAGCTTCCTTGTGAAGTAGAGAATATCCGCGCTATCAAATTTCTTCCTTCGCTTTAGAGCATTGAATACTCGGTGATGGTGGCGGAGTAATAAAAGAGCAGTTTTATGCACAGTCGTTTGTAAAAATTTCCTTAAAAGGAGACTAATCATCATCTCTAGAATACAACCTTTCGATTTCCAGTGGAATTGCATCTGGTTCCTTTTTTTTTCTTTAAGATAACATACTTGATCCTGAAAGTTCATCTTGTCGCTGGAAGAGAAGGGACAAGTGCCAGTCCACTGAATTATTCATCTATCAAATAATCTAAATTTCCGCCTGTCGATGAAACGTCAATAAGTGATTATTTTCCTTGTGAGAGGAGAAAATATTCCCAGAGGTTCCTGGAGCAGCATTGGAACAAACACATAGTCCTCAGGCTGGTCATGAGTAAATACTTACACGCCGTTGGAGAACTGGGAACAAATATTTGTCTGCGTGTGTAACCCGCGATCAAAATGTCTTGGGTTTTCGCCCACGGAATAACACACAATATTGCCCTGCAGGCAAGGGCCTCAGCAATCCTTGGAGCTAGCGGAACAAGACGATTGGATGATAGAAAAAGAAAAGCAAAGAACAGGACAGATGATGGAGGGCTTTATTCCACCAGAAACTGTACACGCTATGATTCAATAAATGCACTCTTGTCGCCTGTATTTACCGACGTGTTCATGAGCATGAAGCACAGGCCTGCCAGACTATTGTGTCCATGATCAGGAGAAGATAAAAAAATCCGGGATCCTGGTTGTCGATTTCCTGTTGATGTTGTTGTTGTTATTGCTGTTCTTGTTGTTTTGTTGTTGTTGTTCTTGTTCTTGTTCTGTTGTTGTTGTTGTTGTTGTTTGTCTTGGGTGAGAGGGAGTTGTTTGTTTGTTTCTTTTCTTTTCTTTTTTTTTTTTTTATTTGTCAGCATCATCATGAACCACAGATAACCATACTGATTGCAGTAAAGCGTATGTACATTTTTCCTCCAACTCATTAGAGCTAATCGATCAGAACATGGCTTTCATGTATTTATGATGATACTTTTTTGCCTAAAATAGTCAACTTATCATAGTTTATAAGACACCGGCACACTTATGTATGACTAATTACTTTTAACTGAAGCAACGACCGGGCTCTTCTTTGTATTTTCTCCCTATATGTTGCACCATTTGAATACCATTTCCATCCACGGATCTCACTAAAGATATGTCTTTCTTGTTCCTCCACGTAACAACATAAAATTCCCAGTGCGCAATCGTAACAATCTTGATGTAGTGATAGCATAGCAGGAGCAAAGTCCCACTTTGACTTCAAAAATATTTCTTACTACTATTAAAAGTATTGAACTATGAAGTCAGACAGGGATTTTTCTCCTATGATGTAATCTCTATCTCAGGAATTGTTGAGGGTTTAACTGAAATATTGCAATATTAGGTGAAAATGAAATTAACATAAGGTGAAATGAGATTTATACAATCACCCATGTTCTAGGGCAATAAAAATCACACGAGCCCAAAACAGGCTCTGTCAGATTTACTCACACAAAATTACAGAGTACATGCGTGAATCAGCCGCACACATATTCGTTGATCTTTAGAAGTTTGATTGGCATGAAACAAAAAGCTGTGTTTACACCTGGATCTTAGTGATCTCTTGAAGTCACATTTTCGTGCTATCCAGGGGAAAATCTGAACATATATGGGCGTCTTCATATCATAATCTTTCCACAGATGAAGTGCAAACTGTTTTTCAGACATATTACATTACTTTGTGTGATAGGGTGATCTTAAAGATCACAGTTTTAGTTCTTAGGAATGATTTATGAAATGAGGGAAGAGAAAATCTACTCATGAACGCTCTCTCTATATATATATACGTCTTTCAACCTCCTGGTGCAGGTTATCTCGACTCATGAATCATAACCGTGACAGAGATAGATCATTTCACTAGTGCTCCATAATTATCATGAGATGTTTGGTCATTGCTCATGCTAGCAAGGATTGCCAGCTGATATTCTTGTTGCTGTCCGTGGTTGCTGCTCAGTCCGGTACCAACATGGATTGTCTCCCACAGCATACTGGAAGAGTTGAATAGTGGAAAGAAAGTGCTAAATAGCGATAGCAGAACTCAAATAAATTGGACGTGTAATATGTATTGTCATTACAAAGTGATGCATAAAGCGTAGGTGACAGGATATCGGGATAAAGGCCGCTGTGGTAAAAAGGCTAGGCGTATGCTCCTAAGTTAAAAACTTAGGCTGCGAGTTTGAACCCTACTGGGGATGGGAAAGACTAGAACCTGGCTGCATTTTTTAGTGACTCAATCGTCGCCGGACCTCTTGGGTAGGAAAACCCGACGTCTAACCTTCTCGGATAAGAGCCAATAAATTTCAGAGGTCCGGCGTGTACGTTACGCAAGTTAAAGACCCCTAGTAGGCGGAGACGCCACTGTCTTTCCCATAAAATTCTATCACACCAAGCTGGGCATGCACTTAAAGCTGAGGTATAATGTTGGTGGTATCCTATGCTACTGACAAAAATTCAAAAAAGGAAATTTCAATATTTTTGGTCACCTCAAACGACACAACAGCATTTGCAAAGATATACTGGAAGGGACGATCGAGGGAAAACTAGCGAGAGGAAGACAGCCGGGAATGTGGACGGATGACATCAGAGACCGGACAAATCTGTCTTTGGATGAATGCACCAAAAGAGTCGAGGATTGAGAGAGATGGCGAATCATTTTAAATCGACCTCGAACAAGATGATAAAGGATGATGATTAATCCTACTGTCGTAGGATTGAAAGGCTATATGCATAATAAAATAGAAAATAAATGCCAGGATGAAAGACGGTAAGACTACAACTAAGACGGTTCCTGAAAAGATATGTAGTGATATTGCAAAATGAGGGCGACACTGAGAACATGCAACGCCACCTCCTGCCTTTCCTACATCAAAATAAACATTTTCACACCAGGCATATTCCAACTGGTGGAAGTCTGAGTCAAGAAAAAGGCATGCAACAAAGGAACACTGGCTTGCTCGATGACTCTGTGTCTAACTATTTTAATAAACGAATGTCCCATGTAATGATGGTGGTGTGGCAAGTATTGTGGGGTATGGATGACAGTGATGGCAGATGCTGTGATATCACTAATCACTAGCTTTACGGTTGTAATGATTTATTGAACACTGATCAGTGTGCTACGTTAATGACAGCATCTATTAGCCTGTGCCTCAGGAATGATGCATTCGTCGTAATTATGTGAGCCCTGATATTGTTTGTCTAGTCTATCCCGTTCATCCATTCTCATGTCTGTCTCCCTCTACTCACAACAATAATGTGTGGCATTTATATAGCGCTCATTCTTGAACAGCCACAGACCCCAAGCTCTGTACAGTCTCAGAACTCATAAGTGTCAAGAGTGCACCGTGTTCCATTGTTTCATGGCTGTCATAGTCAGGACACGGGAACAAGACCAGTCTTAGGGAGAGGGCCTGAGTAAAACATGTCAAAACGAGAAGAGACAGCAAGACTCATAATAAATTTTACCCAAAGCAAAAGCCTCCATTTTCAAAAGCCTGAAGTTCCAATCAATTGCTTCTTACGCTACACCCAGCACCAACACTTAGAATAAACAACAATAGCTTCTTATACTTTAGTTTCTAGATTTCAAATACTGGATCCAGTTTCAAACGCGGTCTAGCTTTCAAGTTTTCAAAGTTTATTAAATGGAAAAAAAAAACTGTCATTATTTTAGTAAAGGTCAAGATGACCGGCGCTGGCCTAACGTGGAGTTTAAGATGAATTAAAACCAGTTCATCATAAACCGGATGCCGTGGAAATGAAATCCATACCTTAAAAAAAAAATTACAACTAGAAGTGCTAACACTCCAAAACAAAGAGACGTGTGTGGGTGTTTCTCTTTCATATCAATAAATACTTGCTGGCTCCAGCCTTTGGGGCATGACAGGTTTTAGTTCACTCCGGATACAGTAGAAGGAAGCAATTTCCCTAAAAACCGAGTCATAGTTTCTAATTCGATTTATCGGTGCGGACACGAGTTCTAGCAAGCCGTGAATGTGTGCTCTGCAAGTTTCTTGCTTCCAGCGGTTTGTAATTACTTGGCCAAACCCAGGCGACGGGAGGCAAGCCACTAAAGAACATTGTCTGGGCCCTGGCTCATGAATTTTCGTGCTGCCAACAAAGCCCCTTGGCCGATGCTTCCCTCTTTGGGCTGGAAGAGAGTCCAATATTATGTCATGCAGTCTTTGTCGGTGTGCAGAGTGGGCTGAAACATTTCCTTTACAAATGCCCTGAGAGAAAGATTTTTGGCGCTCATCCAGCACTTGCTCGTCCGTGTTAAAAAGAAACACTTTTTAAGACAGATCGAAGATCGGAACATGTTGTCATGTACAGAAGAGTTGATGTAGAACTATTTACTCAGCAACGTACCGATATGTGTTTTGAGAACTTCAGACCCACATACACGCACAAATGTGAATTCAGAAAAAAAAATGATATTAATTATAGGGACAAGTTAGGAATTGCCATGGAATCTGAAATAATTCGGAGAGACTGCTATCTTTTACGACGAATTTTCTAACAGTTTTGGTATGATAACACTCTGTTTAAAGCAAACGTTTCAGTTATCATACAGTACTTGGCATAATTTATAGCTACGTCAGAGACCCTGACCAATTGTAAACAAAAATGGTGGTTAATATTGAGTTTGTGATGGATCAGGATATCCAAAATATATTGTGGAAGCATTGCGGAAGTGTTTATGAAATAAAGGAATGAAGAGGAATTGCAACGTTTCAATCAACTGCTTCGCTGCCTTGAATGTTAGGCCAAACTGCTGTTGACCTTTGCAATGTATGATGTGTAATTTTTTGTATGCTTTTTAGCCTTGTCATGTCTTTGACATTTTTCTTGTGCGAATACAAGATGCATGGGGCGTAATTAGTATTTCCCATCTTGAATTTTGTACATTATTTGTTAAAGAGAGGAGCAATGCATGAAGCTATATTATATATGTTGGATGTGAACAAAAAGATATGCATAGAAATTACCATATTTGCGTCATATCAGTGTGTCGAGGAATTAATACAGCGAGAATTCACTGTCTCTTGCCGATAGAAACACACCCTAGGTACAGAATCAAATACCATATTATGCAAGAAATGAGTACAGAGAGAAAATAACACTGGTCAACAAAGATTTTGCCTCCGGGCAACCAGTATGCTTACTTTATGTTTTATGGTACACTGATTTCAGATCTGAGAACCGTTTCTCCTAATACATCACATTTTTCAGTTATTGACCATTTTATGTCTAAGAAAAATCTTATGCAATATTGAAAACATATTTTGTCCAACAAAATCTCCAACCGTAAAATGAATATATAGGAATGATGCAATAATTAAAATAGAGGTATGAAATGATGCAATCAGTTACTATAGACCTGAGAATCACGTTCAATGATGCAATCAAGTTGGTATTTTGCAATACAATGAACTTATTGTTTTATTGTTACCACATTGTGGTAAAGGGATGTCAGTTCTCTAAGCTCTAGTTCACTTATGTTGTTTACTATTTGATAAAACAAAGACCACTGGATTGAGAGGCTGTGTATATCATTCTGACAATTTTTGTTATGTATATGGAATATTTACTCCACAAGATCAGCGCAAAAAGCTGACAAGTAACGTAAAACTTGCATAAAGACATTATTTTGAATGTAAAATTGATGATCAACACAAATCATGGGCACCTCATCTGAGTTGCATGACTTGCTTTTCTGGAATATTGAAGTGGTTTAATGGTCAATGACAGAAAACGTCTTTTGCTGTGCCCATGATCTGGCGTGGACAAACAGATCATCTCACTGATTGTTTCTTATGATGAAAAGTGCGGGTTTCTCAAAGAAAAACAAGTCAGTGATTGTATACCTAAACTGACGATCAGCATTGAAACCAGTGCCTCATGGCGAAGAGAATCCTGTATTTCTTCTATCTGCAGGCCTGCTTGATGATAGCAAAAGTACTGATACGAAATGTTTCAATAGTGTTTGCGGGTGATGAGGACGAATTTGAAGCAGAAATTGGTGAAAAGATGCCGCACTTGATTAATCAAAAAGAGCTTAATGACTTAGTCAGAGGCCTTTCCTTGTCCAAAGAAAAGGCTGATTTGCTCTCCTCTCGGTTACAGCAATGGAATCTTTTACAAAACAGTACCAGAATAACTGTGTTTCGTAGTCGTCACACAAATCTCGCAAGCGATTTTCAAATAGAGAATTAATGATGTTTGCTTTTGTAATATTAATGGTCTTATACACGAGCTCGGACATGATCACGTCCCATATGAGTGGAGGCTGTTTATAGATCCAAGCAAGGCAAGTTTAAAAGTTGTACTGTTACACAATGGTAACGTTAAGCCCTATATGCCACTGGCGCAAGCAGTGGATTTAAAGGAAACTCATGAATCAATGGACCTTCTTCTTAGAGTGTGCCAGTACGTAAAACACAACTGGTGTTTACAGTGACATATTTGTTTGCAATTTTTTACATTTTTGGTAATCTCAGAGTAATATGTTTTCTTCGTGGACTGCAGATGGGATATAATACCAAACATCATGAACGTTTGAAAGACAACCCGGATTAAAAGTAGGAGGCCGCATCATAAATAACCTGAGAAAAGCTGACGACACGGTTCTACTCGCTGAGAATGAACAAGACTTGGAACGAAAAAGACAAAAACCATGGTAATCACCCACAGAAGCGACAAACCTAGAGTAAATATCAAAATAGACTGAAAAATAATCGAACAGGTTAGCAGCTTCACCTATTTGGGACAGCTCATAACAGAAGAGGGAAGAACTGAATGTGACATAAAATGACGGATTGGCATGGCCAAGCATTCTTTTGACAAACTGCGCCACCTTCTTACCAGTAGTAACATCATGCTGGACACAAGATTGCGTCTAATCCGTTGCTATGTATGGCCCATCTTTATGTATGGCTGCCAAACTTGGACTCTAACATCCAGCCTGGAGAAACGGATTGATGCCCTCGAGATGTGGATATATAGAAGAATGGGTAAAGTCTCGTGGAAAGCCAAGAAGACAAATAAAGAGGTTCTCGAAGATTTAGGTCTGAAGAAGAAAATCCTTCTAGAATCGATAAAAAGAAGAAAGCTCTTGTACTATGGCCATACAAGAAGGCATGAAAACATCCAAAAAGAAATCGTAAAAGGAAAAGTCGAAGGGAGAAGAGGAAGAGGCAGAAGACGAAAAAGCTGGTTCAAGAATATTGAATAGACGACTGGGAGAACAATGAATGAGTGCTGCGAGATTGCACTAGACCGAGAAAGATGACGTGTCATGATCTCAAACCTCTTTTGAGACGGAACCTCCAATGAATGAATGTGTTTCTTGTGTCTTTGGAATAGTCATGATAATGCCAATCCTAACACTAGAAAACAATGGCCAGAAAGAAGTGGTAATGTAATTGTCAAGTCCAATGTTCGGCATATGCCTCTAGTAAGTCCATAGAAAGTGTTTCTGCCCCCGCTTCACATAAAACTGAGATTAATGAAGAACTTTGAAAAAGCTATGGACAGAACTGGAGATGGCTTTCAGTACCTCAGGAAGAAATTTGGAGCGACAGAAGTGAAGCAAGACTTAAAGAAGGTATTTTTGTGGGTCCTGAAATTCGTGTTTTGTTGACTGATGACTCATGTAAAGACAAACTCAATCCACTTGAACATGCATCCTGGGTAACCGTCCATTTGGCTATAGAAAAATTTATGGGAAATTACAGAGCGGACAACTATTCTGACTTGGTGGAAAACCTGCTGAAAACACTGTGGGTTGGAAGCTGGAATATATTTTAAAATGCACTTCCTGCACTCGCATCTTGACTTTTTTCCTTTCAATGCTGGAGATGCCTAAGATGAGGATGGTGAAAGAGTTCACCAAGATGTGAAGTGATGGAAAACAGATATCAACGCAACTTTAGGCTATGATGGCGGATTACTGCAATCAACGTTTCTTCAACGTGAAACAGACACTCCACACAAGCGAAAGTGCAAGAGCCTCGAGCACGTCTGATTTATTCAAAGGATGCTGCTAACTTGTAAATTCTAAAATTATTTTGACAGATAATCTATGGACTCATTATCAGTTTTTTTTAGCACTTTGAAATCTCTTAAATAGTGATTAAAATGTATCTGTGTTTTTTTTATTTACAGCAACATCTCTATACTTCATGTTACAAAGTAAAAATGAGAATCCTGAATATCCTAAAAGCCTGACGTGCTAGCTCAAATCTGACTTCAGATCTGAAATCAGCCACCCAAAATTACTTTCAAACACATAATGTTTTCCAAGAGGCAGACAAAATGTTGAAATTTGTTAATCAGTGTAATGAACGAAACATATCTATTACAGTTCAACAGAAGGATACATGGCATTATTAATTTTAATTGTTTTACTTCCGACACCAACTTTTGAATAAATTTACTTAACAATTTTCTTCCAAATAGCAGTGTGGCCCTCGATATGTTTTTTGTTTGCTTTGTTGTTTTGCCTTTTACTTTGTTTCTGAATGGAGAAGCGGTCGTAGGGGCACTTTTCTATTTCTTGAAAACACTTCTACTATAAATCAGATAAAAACAAATCACACATATAACCTCAAAACCCTAATTATCAGAACCAACGAATAAAGGGTTCACATTACCCAGATCCATAGCTAATAAAACTATATATATATAGGACCATATTTCTACACAAGCCGAATTTGGTCAACAAGTACTTTTATTAATTTTGTAGACCCATACTTACCGGACAGCACTTTGTGAGCGGTAATTCCAGAACAATAATTTAGTAATTTCATATGGTAATTTGCTGAACTATAATTTTCTGTAGCATATTAATCATGCTCTCTGGGGTTCCTGAATTTATTGGTAGTACTTTCTGGGTCTTCCTCGAGTTAAAAATCCATGGAGATGTTCTATTCCATTCCTGTGTTCCATTATTATTTCTGTACGTGCATTACCTTTTAGATGCTGTCTTGGTATTTAAAACTCAAAACGTCTGATAAGACAGAATATCAATTTACGTCGACATCGGACAAGTTTATGTATTGATTCCACGATCTGTATTTAGTAAGACATAGCTATTCTAAATTCTTATGAGTGACAAGAGAAGAAGACGATGGTAAAATACAGTCTAGCTAATACCCGCTGACACTGTGTTCATTTCTGTTGCTCTTTGCCATGTCCTGGAAAGGTCCGTTCCGCAGGTGTCACTTATGAGAGGTAATTTTCCTTATACCAGAGGTAATTTGTGTCGGAATTCTCAGTTAACAACACGGAATTAGAATGAATTCTAAGTCTTTAAGTCAGTCATGAGTACTTCTAGGCGTGTCGTTTTTAACAACAAGATATAACGGATATCATTGTCATAGTGAGAGATGACATTCAATACTTGGTGGAATTAATGTCCAGAAAAACGAATGCCCTACTTTTTATATATGAAACATTTCTGCCTCTAACCTATAGTGCTTTATGTGTATCTCATCGTTTTGTGTCTGACTTCGTCTCCTTATGTTATTTTTCACATTTCATTGTTTTGACATCTATCTTTATTTCCTTTCCTAATTCTCATATATCCCTGTATCTTCCTCCTCTCTAGTTATTAGTTCTGTCCCCTCTCTCCTCTGTCTCTATCTTCCTCCAGTCCTCTCTTTCTTTGTCTCTCTTTCTTCTCTCTTTCTCTCTCTTTCTTTCTCTCCTTTTCTTTTTGTATATTATGTTTCTTCATGCTTTTTCTTCATCATGTGCCAACATTAATAACGCGCACTGTAATCACTGTCATTTTCCTCGGTCCAAAGTCTTGCTCAAAATGACATTCTTTACATCACAGTCATCGAACTGCTGAAACAACTATTATTTGTGTTCATAATGAGCGGGCATTAACTGAAGACATCTGAATCAAATGAAATCTGCAAGACAGAAAAGACGGAATGAAGTGAGAATGTGGCTTCCACTGGCAATTCATTCCGCTCAAGCAAAAGGATAGCATATTTGACTAATATTTCCATAATAATGCCATCTCTATTTTCTCTATCCAGTGGCAAGAAAGCACATCAAGAAATCCGTGACAGAGGTCTGAGTCATATCATATGAAAGTAAATACATGCGCTTTTTTTTTTTCAGTTCATTATTTAACCGTTCTCCGCTACGGTAGTAGAAAGTATAACTGATTATGATTTTTCTCAAGAAGTGGTCGAGTCGCTGAATATCAAACACGTGCGCTGGGGTGAGATACCCTGCACTTAAATTTCTACTCAAATATGAGAAACTATTGATTGCTTAGACGATCTTCATAAACTTCAAAGTAATATTTGAATTGTGAAGAGTAATTAACGGGAAAATTATTCCTATGGTAATGTATTCACAACCTAAATTTCGTACTCACAACAGGGAGTTAAAGACAGTGTGTATCATCAGTGTTGAGAGGAGATTTGTGTATGAGAAAACGAGAGAATGCGCAGAGGAGGGAGAGATAGTAAAGATATTGATGAAACATATACGAAGTGACTTTTAGAGACTTGCCCAGACATATAGACACTCAGAATTACAGACAGAGCTAGATTTCTTAGGCATGCAAACACGAAAAAAAAAAAAACATACAAATAACCATACATTCACTATATACAATTATACATATATACATACATGCATACATATATACATGCATGCATACATACATACATACATACATACATACATACATACATACATACATACATACATACATAC
>JBCEWB010000012.1:116556-132325 GCA_039654565.1 Peronia peronii | reverse complement strand
TAGATAGATAGATAGATAGATAGATAGATAGATAGATAGATAGATAGATAGATAGATAGATAGATAGATAGAAAGGTAGAGATCTGCCCTGCCTGAAGGGCTACGAAAAAAATAAATAGTTGTAATAATCGTTCTGAGAATTCGGAATACTTTCTTAAAAGTCTAATGGTTATTGCATTTCTGAATCAAATGACTAATGGTTTGTCTTTTTCACTTGAACGGTGAGAAGTTTGTGGCTGCAAAAACTTGGCATTTGAAGGTTTAACTTGACAACGGAGAATGCCAACAATGAAATTCCTGTCTCCTGACAAAAGGTTCGATGCCTAACATAGCAAGAACCATATTTTATTCAGTCAACTATGGAGGTGCAAGTCTCACACTACTGCAGCTCTTCGTTGCCTGGCAACGGTAAATTGTCAGTTTAATCATTTTGTAGATACCGGAAGTAAAGCCTAAGTGTGTACAACTGAACATAGACTAAGGCTTGAAAGAAGACATTACATAAAAAAAACTAAGTAAATGAAAGAAGAAGAAGAAGAAGAAGAAAAAGAAGAAGAAGAAGAAGAAGAAGAAGAAGAAGAAAAAGAAGAAGAAGAAAAAGAAGAAGACGAAGAAGCAGAAGAAGACGAAGAAGAAGGAAAATCATGCTCGTAAAGTAACCACTCGGTTTCATCACGAATTCAGATGGAACATTATATTTCAGTTTCAGTCAATACGCTCGGATTGCCTTATCGTTGCTACACTGAATTGTAATCCAAATAATAATTATTGATATTTTGCAATGCCAGCTGCCAATGGGCCGAATTTGCTAAACAGGGGAGAATTTAAAAGAAAACAAAATGTTCATACTTTTTAAAGAACCGTCAAGCATCCTTTTTCAAGTGTTTTCTATTCCTTCTTCCTTCATATTCTTAATGGGCTAGATTATCAGCCTAATCTTAGATTTAAAAAAAAAATATTCTTTGATAAGTCCAGTAATAAGTTGCGATAAACTTAAAAAATCCCTTTTTAACGGCTGTAATAGGGAGTAGCTTGTGCTTAATATATTATAAACAATGTTGACGCGGGATGCAACTTCGGAACAGAAACATACAAGACTTGAAATGCAGTTTCGCACTGTGTCTATAATACAGGGTAAGGAGGTGGAGACCATTGTGATATTCGATGTACATGTTCGGCATCAACTCTTGGCCATAATGGAATTGTCAAGTGCAACTATAATTATTTTATTGTTTTAGTTATCCTCTTTTTAAAATGCCAGTTTTTCTAGATTGTTTATCATTATGTCATACAGAAACACTGCGAACAGGGTTCTCCATGTTTTCCAGCACTTTGCAGATGGCTAAACCCACAGCTGTTCCTCATTGTGGATGGGATTGCCACCAATGTAGGGAGATGCAGTTTCCGAAAGGGCAAGCGGTGTATAGGCTCGTTATTTCTTTAGAAAGTAGTGAGAGAGAGAGAGAGAGAGAGAGAGAGAGAGAGAGCAAAGAGCAGCGTACGTAGATATATATATATATAGGTTCAGAAAGGTTATGGAAAGTGAGTGTTAGTACAATTGATCTATTTACAAAACACGACAACTCCTCAGCACTGGATTTCCTACTTAGTTGCCAAGAAAGAGAGAGAGAGAGAGAGAGAGAGAGAGAGAGAGAGAGAAAGAGAGAGGGACAGAGAGAAAGAAAGAGAACGCGAGAGAGAGAGAGAGAGCAGCCCTGGAAATCACAAAGATCCAACCTTCACCTACTGCGGCTAGAAAGTAAATCAGTTAAAAAATACGAGTTCACTCTCACGAGGTACTCCATTATTATTACTGACTCTGATCTCTGGTATATTTTTGGTTCACCTGTCAAATTAACCTAGAATGTTGACTGAAGTTGACTGACTCGTTGCAGTATCTTTAAACCCTTGTCAAGAGGAATTTATGTTCAGCGAGTTTTTATATTCACAGGACTCGACTCTTCGTCGTTGATGAATCTTGACTTGTTAAAATAATCCGGAAGATAAGCAGATTTCACAGTGCCTAGGATACTGAATATACTACATTTTGATAGGCACATCTTTTACAACTTTGGGTCGCTATTTCTGTCTCAGATATTTAATCTCGTGTCACTATTATTTCAAGCAGTGATTTTGGTAGTATCACTTTTTAAAGTATTCCGAAGAGAGACGAACGATAACTCAAATCCTATCCATCTTATTCAAGGCAGTTTGACACGAAAATAGAAGCTGTAGTACCCCGCAATGTCAGTGTTTAAACTTAATTCTTTCAATTATGTCGTAAGTCCTTCACAAATTCTTCAATTTTTCTCGCGGCACTGTATCATTATAATGTAATCCGTTCGGAATTTAGACAAGATTATTTCGGAAAGAGAACCTCTATATCATTTTACCCTTTGGAATTTAAATTGGGTCATCACCCTGATCTGGTTTTTTGATGTGCACATGTTTCTTCAATTGCTAACTTATCTGTTCATCACTCATGCATATTCTCATACTGCGAGCAATACATCTTTGTCTGCTGGTATGATAATGTTAAGTAAAAAAATATTTTCCGTATCAACAGCGCATCGGCCGCAGTAAATTTATTCCGCTTCTCTAACTTTGCTCGGAGATGTTTTGTAATATTCAACAATGCTGTCATCATTATCGCTTGATAGAAATATCTTAGTATTAAAGGCAGACTATCTAACGGCATTAAGTTAATACATTGAAAGAAACAAACAACGATTTGTCAAGCTTGATATCTTCATCACTGAATAAAGTAATGATGCTGGCCAAGTTTTCAAACTCTTTTGGTTCTTTCTTAATCATCTTCATCATTATCGTCATCGTTTGATAGGCATGTCTTAAAACTTTTAAGACTTTGACTGGCAATCGGTAAACTGATTAATCCTTTAAAAGGAACAAAAATCTGGAGAACTGGTACGTTAAGCAAGCTTAAACTGATGGAAGTAGCCAAATTTTAGAGCATGCTTGGCCCTTCACCAGGGTAATCATCATCGTTATAATAATAAAGAGCTTTTAATTTTATAAAGCGGCTCACCCGCTTAAGGGCTCAAAGCGGTTTACAGAACCAAAGTTTTTACAGCGACACACATAGAATATGCCTTAATCCAAACAGGAGCAATAGCATACATACATAATCATAAAATGGCATAATGAGCACCATTCTTTCTAGACTAAAAGGGATGAAAGACTTCGATTTAACGGATTCTTAGGCGTTACGTTCTATATACCCCTTTCAAACTCCTGGTGGAGGTTATCTCGAAGGATTCTTAGGCAAGCTCAGCCTTTCATTCCAAGGAGTACCTTCCCCTTCCCCTCCTCCCCCACGTCCACCCCCTCCCCAACCCCTCAACATTCGTGTCCTGACATCTCTTAGCTAAAGAGGCCTAAAAAGCCATGCATCAGATTGTCTGCAGTGACAAGGAAAATCGGGGATTTACTTTCGATGATGGAGACGGCGGTGCGAGCATATCTGCGAATCAAGAAAATATGACATTAACATAGCATATATATCCATTATTATACATGATACATGGAAAGATAATCTTCCTAAAGCTGAACGATAAGAAATCATTGATATTTCCATATTGAAAATCAGACTTTAAATAACGAACAATGGGCAGTCTTCATAGTTCATTTCACTTGCGGTCGGTAAGTAAAAAAAAATCCCATTTTGGATTTAATGTAATGTTACCATTGTATCATTATGCTTTAGGACTGTGAGGGTTAAACTCTGGAGGATTGAATATGCCACTTTTTATCTTGGATTATCTATCACGCTTGAAGAGGTGATACATACACGCCTAATTTTCACATTAATAAGCAGCCATGTGTCTATGCCAATCTTGTTTCAAAATCAGTATCACATCTCCTCCATGCCATATCCATACAGGAGTCCTGTTATTTGTAAGGGAATTTGTTGTGTTTAAACCCCGAACATCAGCTTCCTGAAAAGGATACCATTTTATTTTATTTTATTTTATTTTGCTGCATCATTTTCTATTAGCCAGTGATATCGTTCCTATCCATACATCGAAAAGCAAAAAAAGTCTAACTCCAATGAAAGCCTGGAAGAAAGAAAGAGAGAGAGAGACGGTGGAAGGGGGGGGGAGGGAAAGAAGGAGTTAAAAAGATAAAGAGGAGAGGTTTAGAGATAGAAAATTATATTGATGGAAAGAGAGGGAGGAGAGAGAGAGAGAGAAAGAGAGAGCAAAGAAAGAGGTCTAGAAAATTCTAAGCTTGTGATTTGACAGATAAAAAAAAAGTCCCAACCTCACAGAGGTAGAAAATAACAGTCACTGAAAACTAAACAGCCTATATGATATAAACTGAGATACTGTTATCCTGAAAGTAAACACAAAAGGAAGAAAAGGAGCTACACTGCGACGAGAGCCGATGGAGATTAACTTAGATCTGACCTCAACAGCTATTACCACTGTTGTGAATGGAGATTGAATGGAACAGATTTTTTTAGTTAAATGTCCCAATTCTTCAATTTTCTCTTATGTAGCTCTGTGGCTCACTGGTAAATTATTAAAAGTCAGGACGTCTATTTCCCATTTTCGCCCATTTGTAACAGCATTAGTTAGATTTATTTTTGTATTATTATTTTGTTTTTGCCGGTTGAATAGTAAGAAGAGAATGTATTCAGTTTTAATGGTTATCTCGTAGGAATGAAAGGATGACTATTTATAGTAGTACTCAGGTCGTTACTAGTCAATCACAAGAAACTAGAAAACGGACATTTCTTTTGGTGAATTTGTAATCAAATCCTGACTCACTGTTGTCTTGTCATACGTCGAAGTTATTGCAATGCTCAGTCGGTAACTGGCTTTGAGATTTCCTGTATAAACTGTACATTGGGCAAGCCACCTGAACCTGTTGATCAAACACAAATAAATCTCCACTTTTTGACGTTGCGGATTACATTGTGTATTCCCCTCTAATCTCAACAAATACGAGATGCTGAGCTGTGTCAATACGTGGATACTTTTATAACTTAGTCTTTTGCATCCCACTTTTGCCTTTTACTTTTCACGAGTAACCCTGACTTCAAAGCTAAACAGTTTATATGTAGAATCAGCATCGTCTTGGAGACAGAAACACGCGAAGGACCCGATACTGAATACTGACATGATTTACACGGGAAAAAAAAAAACTGCCAAAACAAATTATTGCAAAATTTGATGTCAAGTTCTAAAGAGATATACAGATATAGTGTTGCATAATTCCTCTTTGGTAACTCATGAATCAATCACAAATCAATAATTGTTGTTTTTATTAATTAAAGTACTAAAAATCATCATCGACCGTCACCTGGTCAACGTGAAGACCACAGACCAAAGACGCTCATTCAATTCCGTTGTGACTTCATTTTACTTGCCTATTGTGACAATATGTATGGATAGTTCTTGATCTGGGATTTTATTTTTCTCACGCATCTAAACCTTATATAATTCTTTTAGTTGTACAGAGCAAGATGCACTCTTTGCGTTCTATGCTGAGTTTAACATTCTCTTATGGCTATAAACATGTGATCTTTTTTTTGTGCCTGACATCAGGACAGGGGCATCATAAGAGTAGACGATATATTCTGCTTCCAGTTATTATTATTGTAAGTGGCTTTAGAAAGATCTCACACTATAGATTGCCAAATGATAGTCTAAGATTGGAATGTTTTCTGAGTGAACCTTAAGAAATATTTTACGTATCATCCTATTTTGTTTAGTTTCAATGCGAATATCGTAAAATCCATTCTATTGTTTGAGTAAAAAGGCCACAAATTTTAAAATATCAGATGAGACAGAATCATTTCGAGTAAAACAAGGAGAGCAAGAAGACTGCCATTATTTGATTGACTGTCAACAGAGCATTGTTTAAATTAAAAATGAAAGATAAATTAGTCTTTTTTCTCCGAAATCCTTACAGAAATCATATCTGAGTAATAGGAAAACCTTGAGAATTAAGATAAATGGAAACTTTATTTTGATTTACTCAATCCACAAATGACTGTGCCCATTCTGTCCTGCACAGGTAGCTGGAACATGCATCTCCTAAAATACAGACAAAAAGATGTTGACTGAATTCATAGGTTTAGAATGTTCTTAAGGAAAACTCCAAAAAGCTAATATCACCGTACAAAAAACAATTCTATGAGAATTATTATGCTCATTGCACACAACTGGGTACCATAAATTGTTTCATCAACATCCTGGGACTCGGGCCTAGCGTCTCCAAGCAACAACTGAAGAAATTGAAAGCAAAGCGATGTCGTTATACCAACAATTTGATGGTATCTGCAACTGGTCGGCATTTCGGTACATCAGAAAGAAAGAGATCTCCCGAGACAAGATCAGAGTCACAGGAATCCTCTGACGAGCTTGGCGTGCAGTTATCTTGGAGGAGGGCACGCCTCAGCTCCCAGTGATACTGAAAGGTTGGGGGAAAGGGTTACCCAGTGCGGACGTCTGAGCGGGTCGAGAATAGGCAAGAGGAGACTACTTTGAAACGGGATACTTGCTAACAGATTGGTCCCTCTGGAGAAATTAGCCACGGGAACGCAGCAGCTCGACCTTGCCGAGACGTCGACGACTGATAGAACCTAATGACTGATTGGGCATGCAGCATTTGACATGAATACCGGGGTAGTTATCCTAAGGGAGAATAAGAGGTGTTTATTTTTTTGTTAGGATGCCACTAGCAGGAATGCTACATGGCACTCATGGGAAGTGGAGTGTTTCAGAAGATGTTTTTCATAATGGCAAGAGTGATGAGGATGAGGTATGTGCTAGCTCATAACGATAGACTGATATAGACTACAGATGGCGTAGGTATTTGCCCATAATTTTGACAATGTCTTCATTTCATGAGACATTTTATGTGAAAATCGTCAGAAAAGCAGAATGTTTAGGAAGATGAGAATAGTAAGATGAAAACCCTTTTTATCCACATAAATAATCTCTTTTCTCGCAAATCTATACGATCTGCAAGCGATTGCAGAGGTGATTTTACTATATAAATGAATTCGCTTTTGTTTCCAGCCATTGTTTCTCACCATTCCAAGTTTAACCAACCCCATGATTTCTCATACCAAAAAAAATTCGAATGAACTATTTCATTTTCATCTAATAAATATGAGTAAGAGCTGGCTACAAGAGTTACAGAATATAATTGCAGCAGTCAAAATTTTCATATACAGAGGTTATGTTATATCTCGATTTCTAATTCTCTGATAACTTCTAATACCACCGAAGCGTGATGATTTATCTGTTTGATACAACCAAAAGTTTGGCGACCAGTTTCTGTCTCATTGCCGAGACACTGCTGTTTATCCTTGATGATCAAAGTTTGTGGGCAAGAAATAGTACAAAATGGTGTGTTCTGTCCTCATGTAGACTGGCCGTTATCAAAACCTCAGCACACTTTCGAAATATTTAAATGTGTACTTGAGCGGAAGTGTAAAAATGTTTCGCAATATTGACTTAAATGACAACTTAATGTTATATTTGATTGGTATTCGTCGTGAGTGGCTGTATTTGAAGAATATTGAAATATTTATTCTCTTTTTTTTTCTGAGATATCCGCCTCTAAAGCACATAACAAGCGTACGACTGATGCATTAGACCGCCAAGCACGGCTACGTCAAGTGAGCATACGTGAATATGTAAAAACAATTGAATATTATTATACTAAACACAACAGGTTAAGCCGAACTTATCTAGGCATTTTACCTACAGCTTTCGCTCTGAATTAATGAGAAAACCATCTTATAGAGGATAATTCGTAACAATCGGAGAGTCAATATGCTTTCGCTGATATTGTGTGCATTGTACATTTTTATGCTAAGCAGTGTTTACATTTCTTATATGAGACAATTTGCACTGGATTGAAGCTATATGAGTACACGGAAATAAACCTTTACTCAGCTGCTGGAGAGAGCAGAGTCTTCACATCTGTGCTGAATACATAATAATTGCGTCATATGCAAACCAGCTGGGCAATGGGAAAAACGAAGTGACTGGGCCTATGATGTTTTTCCTATGCCACAAAGCCTTCAAGAGCATATATGGATAGGGATCACATTTTGCATGCTATAGGCTTAGCTGTTACCTAGATCATTGAATGAAGTACTGACAACACACTGGCAAGAACTGAATTTCTGCTTTAATTACAAACCCATGTCTTGGGCAGAGCAACAGGCGGGATATTGATACTTCCTGTTTTCAAAGACCAATATAGCAAGGCTCGTATTTCAGCTTTTACTACACCTTTCAAAAGAGATTTCATAACTTTTACACATCGCTGAACTGTACAATAGAACGTTTTACCATGTCAATTGTGAATCTCAGAACTGACTCGATACATTCAATTGGAACAGATTTCCCAAGCATTCTACTGGACGAAGGAAACCTAAGCATATTTGTAGAAGACATTCTGCATCCGAGATGAAAGTCGTATATAGACCTGAACCCAACATTCTCCAATAAATTCCCAAATGGGCTTTATGAAGTGACGTCGTCTCATAACCTGTACAATGCAGACTTCAGACTGGCTTTTTGTGCAAGATCAATTCTCATACAAAATAAGAAAATCCTTTCACATTAGGTTCATGATTCTCTCCATGTGTTGTCTCTGTAATGACTAGATTTGTGCTGTCTTTACCATCTACGGGAAATGAGAGCTCTTATATTTTAATGTTTTTGTTTTGCTACTACCGTTATGGCCTTTTGAAATGCCCGTGCCAGTTTTTCATGTTGCTCCATTAAGTGGCGTTATTATTTATCATATAACTGTAACCACATCAATATATTGTAATCACATCAATTCTTGTGAAAAGAAGCATTCCATGTTGGTGTCGTGAGAACACAGATATTATTATGCTCTCTCCTTTTGTCAGTGTCCCCATGCTGTCCCCATGTCAAACCGTTGGACAATCATTCAGACTCATTATCCCCCTGCCACAAGTTTGTTTGTCTACATCATCAGTTTATTTGCTATTTAAATTTTTCTTTGCCTATCACTTTACTACTCACAAGAACTGTTGTAAACTTGAAAATAAACTAAACCAGTGTAGGACACCATACAAGTAAGTCCTAAGCAAATGTTCTGTGGGATATTGACGGGATACAATCCAGAGTGGCTGTGTGGTTAGGCATCTGCAACTCTGCGAAAACTCGCGTCGTGGACGTCGAGGACTCAAATCTAGAATCGTACCATCGGGGGATTGAGAGGATTCGAAGATTAAAATCTATGTGTTTTTCAGTGGCTCAGCGGGCCCTGGTTTTTTGTGTAGGAAAGTCCGACTGAAAATTAGGCGGAGACGTCGCTGTACAGACAAAATTTCCAATTGCAAATTTCTACACCCAACAATTCTTCTCAACAAAACAGGGCAGGCACTTACAACCGAGATAATCCTCCTTTCTTAAGACTGAAAGGCTACAGACATGATAAAAATAAAAATCGTTTTGAACACAAAATGGTCGTGTAGTCCTAAACAGCTGAATTTCCAAAAATCTCACTCTGGTATTTATAATACTTTGTGGTGACCTAATACAGAGCTGCATTAAAAATCTGTGCTCTGAGCTTATTCCTCCTATAAAAAAAGTCCTTGGCTTTCCACCTATTGAAGCTATGTCTATCCGGGTTTCAAATGTGTCCCTCTGATCTGTAAAGGGTTAAGATATTTATAGCAGCAGCCTACATATATATATTACAAATATATATATGTGTGTGTTTGTGTGTGCGTGTGTGTGTGTATATATAATATAATCACTTCAAGCCTCATAACTATATTCAATTTCCGCTGCCTAAAATTACATAATCAGTTGCAAGGCAACTTCAGTTAAATATTGCTCCATTTCTCTTGGCAGAATCTTCGTGGGCGGTGCATATGCCTATGTGACGGTTCTGAACTCCAAATTGCATAGACCTAGTCTGTAACATTGCAGCGGCATAATACGTTTTCCTACTCAAGAGATGCTTTGTATTGTGGTTTGTTTCATTCCAAGTTTGACGTTGATAAGACAAAGGTTGTATATGATCGGATATTTCCCTAGCATTTTTTAAACAAATATCGCACTCTTAATGATACAGACAAGAATTGAATAGTAGAGTCTCGATTAAGCCCATGTCCCGGAAATTTCGTGCGTCTGTTTTTAGAAGTGGGGCAGATATCGAGCTGCATTCGCTTGCCTTCAATGCTGGCGAATTGCAAAAAGTTAATTTCAGGTCAAAGAACATTTTGTTTCTGCAAGAATTTCTACGGAACAGAGAAGTCTATGTGTAATATTAATTTTGGAGATAGATAGATCTAGATCTAAATCCTAGGCTCTGATATCCCTTCCTCCCTCATTATTTCCTGTCTCCCACGGCGTTAGATCCAGACTTAGATCTAAGTTGAATAAAATGTTTATTCGTTAATTTATTTGTGATACTGATAAGTCTTGCATTTTAGCATTTTTCATTCGTAATAATAATTTCGTCCTAGACCAAGATTTAGATCTAGATCTAAATTCAGATCTATAGACTAGATTAGATCGAGATCGAGATCTAGACGTAGTGAGATCTAAACTCTTGATCGGTTGATGGCTTTTTTTTGCAAATCATCAGATCTATAGATCTACTTTAACATGAGCATAAAATGTGAAATGCGCGTAATGAATTTGTATTATCGTTAGTTTTATATATTAAGCATTTTCATAATAATTACGTCTGACTTCAGTTAATATGCTTTCTATTTCATCATTTGAGCACTGTGAGGTAAGCTTGTTTTGTTAGCTTTATGATACCAGAGGTGGGGAAAGATGAGAACAGTATAATCAAGATATAGCAAAACTCTACCCTCACAAGTATGACTTAACAAACACAATGCCTATTCAACATACTCTTGTTCACTAGACCTTAGATTAGGCCCACACTTTTTTTTTAAGTAAATAAAAACACTGAAAAAAAAAAAAAGCATGGACAACAGCCTGACTATCTTGATATGGTGTTGGCGTTTCATTTCAGTGAAACCTGGGTGATAAATTATATCTACAAAAGCTCTCTTCCTGCACAGTTCAGTTCTCTTCCTTCCTTAGCTTTATTATTTAAACCTTGATATGAAGTATACCTTGGTATTAAGTAAAAATTCTATACATCCAGATTCCAGTGTCTTTGAAAGTAAAATATCTTGACTTAAATCAGCCACACGGCACTAGATGATCTATAGATCTAGATCTAGATCTAACCCCTGCCAGATAAATTAATAATATTGTAAACTTAAACTATGGATAAGCAATACAAAGCTTGCTGTTGCTTTGTTAAACAAAAGAGCACGCTCAACACAAACACTCGCCTTCGAGTGATAATCAATGTTGCCGCGATAGCTATACGGGCGATTGCATCGCCTTATCCACTCCATACATCTTTCTCGTCGTGTTTTGGACTGTCGAAATCTTTTGAAAGTCACCACTTTCATATTCTCATGATCTTTTCGCCTTGAGTCGCATTTACACCCCCCAAGAGCATGTTTTGTTAAGTATCCTTCCGATTCAAGCGCTCAATATGGTTTAAGCGCAGTATGGTCGGCTGCCCCCTCTCTAAAAATAGACGCCGTAGGTTTCGCAGAGTGCGCTAATCGAGACAAGTCTATTTTAATGATGTTCTCCTGCCCTAGCATCTTCAATGACCATTTCCTCAAAGATATGTCTGTAGATCATTTAATACCGGTACCCGATAAAATCTTACAAAACGCTGATATTCAGATCTTTCTATGGCCACTACTATCTTGTTCTGAAGGCCTAAATGAGGTCTTGAAATCTATCAAATATTTATTTTTGTGTTACTAATGACTTGTTAATTAAGTCATCAGACTCAGGATAAGGGGAGAGATCATGAGCTCAAATCCTCCAAAGTCTGATATTTTATCTTAGGAAAGGAAAAAACAAACCAAAAAACTTTTTTCACACACTTGCTGACTTGACAGGAGTTAAAATAGGTCCCCATTATAGACAGTGTGGGGAAAATTATTGGTAGATTAATAAGGATTTGTGCGCCAACAGGTAGCCATGTTATATACTTCCCAGAGAGTTGAAAATGTACATGGTCATCTCAGCTGATGTCAGGAAAACAGCAAATTGTAAAGCTGTAGTGGTCGGAAATAAGGGCTATAAAAATGCCATCTGCTATCATTTTTGCTCTTTTCAATCTCTCCATAGATTCTTTAATCATATGAAATTAATATATATGATTTGTTTTGGAATTTAATAGTGCATCAGCACAATCACAGTTTTACTGCATCCGGCACGGTCGAAGTCATATGCAAGACATTTATTATATCATTTGCATTTGACGTCGAACTGCCCATGGGAAATCAATTGGATGTCACATTATACCAAATAAGAATAAATAAACTTAATCTTACAAGAATGTTCTCTATTTAAGGATAGGATAGATCTAGCTGTTTCTTACATTTCAAGGATGAAAAAAAAGAAGCAGTGGATGCATATTGTGTTGGAATGCTTGGAATCTGTGTGTTTGAAATGGAAGAATTCCGGATCAAGGCGTCTTCAAAGGCTCTATGATATATTATTCTAGTGGATTGCTGGAAATTGTTGCCATTTTATCTCAAAATTGGCCACAGCTCTTATTTTCTTTGAGTCTTCTCTTCCGAAAGCTTGTTTCGCGTTTTGACCTAATTCTAAAATCTATGTCAACAACATCAAAGGCGCCGCCGCAGAATAGTTCCTCTTTGTACTGCAAAACTTCATTTCGTCAATAGGCGGTTGGAGAAAGGGCTAAGACCCATTCGTCTTTATCTCGTCTTTATGAGAAGTAAATTACAAGCCGGCTGTGTCTGTGTGTCGAAACAATCTCAAGAGACAACGTTCTGTGGAGATCGTGAGCTATCAAAGCGGAGACGTACCTCACCCATCCAATGCCGCGGCTGAGTAAACTGGTCTGAAATGTCACAAATTATTAGAAGAATATCAAAATAGCGTTTCGGGTTCAGATCTTTTTTTTCTTTTTCTCATTTAAAGGTCACATCTGCAGTTAATAGGAGAGAATTCTCCCCCGACCTTATAACAGTGGGGTCTGTGTACATTAGTGTACACAACACAGTGGAAAGAAGATCTACACAACCGTGGGAACAGAATGGATAATTTCACTTTTAGTTGTGACATATATTGACGCAATCGACCCATTTTGGCTTAGGTGATTTTAGGGCCAATCGCGTAATAGACCACAGAGATCATTTATTTTTTCAGTCAAAAAGAGCCAAGTCAATGTTTAGAAAAAAAAAAATTGCGGATTATTCATTTGCGGCCAGGTATATACTTGAAATTCAGAATTCGCAATGAGTCCAGCAGTTTTTCCCTTCAAAACCATAATTTACGATGATAAGAGAGAACGATTAATGGTCGTTTTGTTTTCTTTGCTTGTAGTTGTCATGGTTACTGTTGTTATTGTATGGTTTGTATATTACATTTTTTTCTTTTTCTAATCACAAAAAGCAACAAAGTATTATGGTTTGTATGGCAAAAACATGTTTTATATCTGTGTCGGCACAGGATAAAGTTTAGATTTAGAAAATTTGTTTGTTTGTTTGTTTGTTGTTGTTGTTGATGTTTTTTTATAAACCTATCGATTAGGCTATGTTATGATGTAGAAGAATACAAGTCAGTTTTTTTTAGTTCAAGAATCAAAGGGCATCAGCGCCATCATCACAATCATCCTGTGTTTTTGGTCCCTGGGCAAATACTTTTTGGTCATGTGGTTTTTCGCCACGCAAATGCTAGGCCTTCCGGCATTGGTCACAATCATAGCCAATTACTTGGCGTCTGACATTTATCTCGTAACTCGTAACACATGTCCTTGTCGGTGGATCCAGGCGGCCATTGTCAGCTCATCAGCTACGCACAAAGAGTGAAAGGTCCGAGTGTTTTTTGATGCAAGATTTAGTCGACATTATGAATGAGACGATGTATCAGCAGGCTCAAATTTCTCTACTCCGTCATATTTTGCGCTCTTTGATAACAAGCATGTTGGATACTTCTAAACCAAGCGGAACTCAGTTTTCAGCTCTCGTCAACGGCTTTAACGCTATTTTAATCATTCGAAACTACAGCTGGTGCACTAGAGTTTCTGTTAAGATATTTACCGATCTTTCAGAAATGAGTTTAGTTCATAAGAGCTGGATATTTTTCTTCTTTTATGAAAAAGAATCCTGAGGCAAAGTGATATAAGCGAGTCTGACCAGATCTGCCTATTGACACTGCTGGAGTCAAAAAATGTCATGAGGAGGGAAAAAAAAGGAGAAATAGAGGCAGTTATCCTGGAGGCTATAATAAATAAGTCAATGTCACAATGCCCCGCCTTTGTTTGACATTACAATGAGGGTACAAAACCGTTTACAATGGTAGTATTACCCTTTCTTCCGTAATCCCCCTCCCTCTCTCTCTCCCTCTCTCTCACTCTCTCTCTTTCTCCCTTGTTTCCTCGCTCTTTCTGCTTCTCGTTTTTATTTATTTGATTTTTAAAAAATTATTATTATTTTTTTTTTCTCTTGGTTTTGTTTTTCCTTCAGCTGTGAGTATTGTTCGTGATGATCGCTAGTTGTTTGGGTCTCTGTCTGTTCATTTTTTATTCTCTTTTTTTCCCCTCTGTAAACATGTCGTTATATAACTTGAAAAGGTCAGCAGACAATGATGAGCGCTTAAAAAAAAAGAGAGATTTGGGTCATGCCATCAAATTTATTTCATTCAAACATCGGCGAATTGACAATAGAAAGAAAGTATCCGCAATTTTTGTTTCCCTGTACGTGACACCCACAAATATATATTTGCTCGCTTTTAAAAGTGCATTTGTTGAGCATACACTCTATTTTTCTCAGTGTATTTTACATACACTATTTCAATGGGGTGGAAATACCTCACAGGCAAAGTCAAACAAGGAAATTTAGTATAAGAATAAATGCAGGGGTTAGAACTTCATACATGTTTCCATCAAAACGAATTCTACAGACACTGACTGCCTGACATATTTCCGCATCATTTATTGACAGGTTTCATAGACAATATATTAAAACATTTTAATATCCTTCCCTCAGATAAGGGATGCAAATAAATTCCTCTCTCTCTAACTTTTTGGGATATTTAAGAGCGGTGGAAAGATAGTGCCAAAAAAAAAAAAAAAAGCCCGACAATCTCAAGAAGAATCACTTCCAAGGCTGATTTAACGATGATAGAGAATGTTGATGCATTAAACAAACAGACAAAGAAACAAACAATTGAAAGCAGAATGCTCTCCATGATTTTTCAATTGGTTGTAAATTTTATCTTCCTGACCACCTCTCCGCTTTCAGAAGTTCTCAGGATGCTGGGAATAACGGAAATTGGGTACTATAATCATGGTCTATGTTGCACTCGAACGTGAGAACTGTCAAGATGTTGTCACGTTCTCAGGGATACCAGAGGTGCTTCTCTCTGGGTGGCTCGATTGGCTTGTATCCCGTTGGAGTCTGTCGCGGAATTAACGGGAAGAGGGGCGGGGGGTATTGTGCTGTCCGGCTGCTTAGTCGTCAACTTACATTGAGTCTTAGCCGTTAATTTATCCTTCGTGTTTGTCGTTACACACACACAAACACACACACACACACACCCGCGAACACACACACATGCAAAAAAGTCTGAGTCTTAGTATTCAGAAAGGGGGGGGGGGGGGGGGGGGGGGGGGGGGGGGGGGGGGGGGGGGGGGGGGGGGGGGGGGGGGGGGGGGGGGG
>JBCEWB010000012.1:90552-116456 GCA_039654565.1 Peronia peronii | reverse complement strand
ATGTCAGACTGTACCAATTTGCACCAAAATTGGCATATTTCTTCTGACCACAGAGCTATTGAAATCAGCCAATTTTGCTGCAAATTGGTACAGTCTGACATGAAGCGGACATAGGTGACGCGAAGACCCGACGTGACGCATTGACCCTCCCTATAGCCTATAGATCTATATGCTAGACTAATGCAGTCAAGAAAACTAAAATCTCGACCCAAGCTTGAAATGAATCTATCTGACTAGATCTAGACTCTAGATCGATCCAGAAATAGATCTACATCGAGACCTAGACCATCATAAACTGGGTTAAAACAGTCATGATCTGCACTGTTTTGAATTCAAACAGATTCTAGATCCTCTAGATCCAGAGATCTAGATCTAGATCTAGACTAATCTAGACCCATCCTCTCAAATGCGATTGGTTTTTCTACTTTCGCTTACACATGGCACTTACTCTAGTCTAGGTAATGTATAACTGTTGTTTTTGTTAAGCCTTTCAATCCTAAGAAAGTAGGATTATAATTATGTTATAATAGTATGCCATTCATAACATAAGACCACTCACTTCCGTTTGAAACTGGCGCTACCCGGAAGTATACGCCAGAGCGTCACAAAGTTTAAAAAATCAACTATTGCCAAAGAAGCGACAAAAACATATGCACTTTACTATAAGTAACCCATCACTTGGATAAATAAATCAGATAAATATAGATTTTGAAACAAAAGAAATATTTTTATAATTTGATTAGTCTTTTAAATTTTACGTGACAAGAATAATTATCTTGTTTTGTATAAGTTATCCAGTGCGAGAATTGGCTTTTATAAAATGGAGAAACATGCTGGCCCAGATTTGTCAGTTTCTTGCTGTTGACTCAAGCAATTTTCCACTAAATGAGTATATTATCATCGGTGATAGATCTTGTGAAGGTGGTTTCTTGATACATTATTTCCTTAACTTGTGTCAGAGACAAAAGACACCTGTATGCTTTATTGGATTGTCTCAATCATTCAATCATTATAACTCGGTTGCTCAGAAGCTTGGGACCAACCTACTTTCTGCCCGGGATGAGAACAAAAACCTTATTTTCATAGAGGGTCTGCACTTGTTAACCGAATGTGTTGCTCATTCTGACTGTCAAAGGGAGTCAAATCCATTTGATCATCTTCTGAAGGGAAAAATTACTCCATTCTTGGACGAAATTAAGAAATCAGTTATTACGCTAGTGCAAGCTACAGATTCTCAGTCCCATGCCCCAGTTATTGTTGTAGATGACCTGAGCATCCTTCTTAGTGCCGGTGTTCGTGCCCAAGATATCATCAATCTTGCTAAAAGTTTACATGATATAGTAACATCTGTTGATACAAAAGGCTCATTGATTATTAATTTGCACCTTGAGAGTTCTGACGAGGAGAGTGAAGAGATTTGGGCATATTTGTCTCACATATGCTCACTGAAAATTGAAGTCTCAAATTTGAAGTCAGGCTACTGCAAAGAGGTCCATGGACAGGTGTAGTATTTTTTGTCATTTATTGAATGATTCCAGTAGAATCTGAAGAGAAAGACATTTTGCAGAGAATGGGTGAAAATTCTTGCTTTTATATAGTATGATTGATAGATAAACACCTGATAGACCTGTGCAAGTCTGTTTATCTTGAGTACAGCTAGAGTCAGCTCACCCTTTCCGTGAACCGACCACTTTCGTCTACGATCGCCAAATCTTATGATCTCATTGATTAGTTCCCCATATGCACAAATCAACCCTATTTGGCATCTTTTTGAAGCATTTACGTTCACTTTCGTTTCGTTGATCGATCACAATCTGCAGGAATCAACATCCAGACGAGTTCATCTGCCATTTTTATCACAACTTTTAGTAGGACAAAGATCACAGCTAAGGTTTTCTAGCCGTATTGTTGGCCGTTTATTTATGGAAACCGGGATATTCCCGATCGTGAAAGCGCGGGAAACCATCTTAACATGCCAGATTGGCCATTACCTGGTCATGCTGAATGACAAAGGGGTGGTCGGACGTTGGTGGGATATTTTTGTTATCCTGCTCTTGTCCGACCACCCTTTTTTATTGCATTAAACACACCATTCATTGCAAATTTTCATCCCAATACCCACTGTCATTATAAATTCCAATAATACTACTTCATTGAAATTACTGATACTACAGTTTCACCCGACTACCACTATCTGGCAAAGTTTTCTGGATTTTTTTCTTCTCTCTATTAATAGTACATTTCATCCCCTTTACCATAATCTGAATTTCAGTGCTGTGTAATCATTTTCTGGGTTTTTTTCTTCTTCCTAATGGAACATTTCATCCTAATTGCCACTATCTGAATGTCATAGTCTTCTTGACCTTTTCTCCTCCTCAACGGTACATTTACTTAAGTTAACCTTAGTGTTAATATATTCAATAATTTGCAAACCCAAGGCCTCCTTTTCAAAAGAAAGCCTCCTTCACGCATGCGCATATGAAATAGTTTCATCTGGAAGGATGGGGGGACAAGCTGAAAGAAAAGCAAGACAGCTGGAGAAAGGAAAAGGGAAGGGGTGGGGGAGGAGACAAAAGAGAAAGAGTGACACACGTGAGAGTGAGACTGAAGATGAGTTGGAGCATATGAATAATAGTTCCCTAGAGGGCATTTTATGTGAGATGAAAGTGGAAATAACATAAAACATTGCTTACGCACTCAGAGATAACATTTAAATACAAAAAAACTCACGTTGCTAATGTAAACATACAACTGATCGGGTTGAGGAAAGCTGGTGGTCAGCATGAGACACGGTGGTTGGACTGGGGTTCACAAAATTATCGTTACTGAGCCATCTACTTCAGATTTCTACTTTATGACCTCATAATATTTCAGAGGACATGATTGCCTGATCCTGGAAACAGATTTTACGACTCTGACGTCATAGCCCGAAATACTGCGGCACGTTTTTTCGGTAGTGTCCTAAGTGGTCAGGAACCAGCGGGTTGACTCTAGTTTAACTTAAAGGCAGATCAAGAGATCAGGGCCTAAGTGATAATTAGCGTGGTTGGTTCTACACATATACATGTTCAGTAGGAATTGTTTTTAGCTAGCCCAATCACCTCCCTTATGTTACATTTTATAAATGCCTTTCATGTCAACTTCCTGCTGGTGTTGTCTTGGCCTAATTTTGCCAGACAAGGTTGTTGAAGAAGATTGTGCAGCAGAAGAAAAAATTAGTTTCTGTCTTTTATTTTGAAATTTTAATCAAAGCAAACATCAACAAAATTATAACTGAAAAAAAAAAAAAAAAAACATTTTCTGGACACAGGGATTTATTTTTTTTTTCGGAGGGGGGAGGGGTCGCCGTGACTATGTGGTTTGATGTCTGCTCCATGGTGAAATAAAATCGAGTCATGAGGTTGTGTGTTCAACTTGCAGGTCCATTGGGGGATGGGAGGACACAAAGATCAAAAACATGCATTTTTTCAGCGACTCGACGGGCCCCTGACTTCCTCTGGGTAGAGAAGTTTGACATCTAGCCTTCTCAGATAAGGGCAGATATATTTCAGAGATCCTATATATGTTACGCATGTTAAAGAACACTTGGCAGTTGAAAATGGATGGAAGAGTAGGTGGAGTGCCACTGTCCAGGCAAAATTTCCAGATTTCCACCCATAAGAATTCTCACCAAAAAGCAGGCAGCCACTTTAGGCCGAGATAATCCTACTACAGAAGGACTGAAAAGTATAAGGAAAACAAAACAGCTGAGTTTTCAAAAGTGTTTATAACTTCAGAACTTTGTACACATAATCCAAAAGAAATACTTTCCTGGTTTCCACCAGATAGCCTAGGTATGTCACACCCCTAACTGAATTGTTTTTTTCCAGTGAAGAAGACAGATCTTGTACAAGTTTTGCAGGAAGGAATTGTATGCTGAAACTCATTTTTGAAAGAAAAGCAATGAAAATTGAAATGTGATTGTAGTCAAACTTCCAATTTTAGTCGGAATTCTGACTTTTTTGGTCATTTGCTGACTTCCCTATCTTTGATGATCAACTGCCAACTTTTGCTGAATCCACAAGGCAGTCGTGGTTTTATAATAATTTATGATACAAGTCCTGCACGATGACAGTGAAACCAGAAGTAGGAAAGAGTTATCCTCATACCTCAGACGATAGTTGGACATCTCAGACTGTTGTTCAGCAGCTGTTTGAAGATTGAGATCGAAGTTCGTAGCGCCTTCACACCCAACAACATGCAGTCGAGTGGTTGCATGAAAGTTGTTGATGGAAAATAGGCACATCAGAGTACTAACAACAGCAAGTAATTGCCCATGATCTCAGATAAGACTAAGAGGGCAGCTGTTCGCGATCTAGATCTAGAAAATGAATCTAGTCCAGTTACGCTTGATGATTATGATGACACTGACAGCACTGCCTGTGAGATCTTTTTAGTTCTTGGAATTTCCACCCTTTGTATAATTTTATGTAGGGATGTCAAACTTCTGACTTAAGTCTGAATTCCGACTTTTTGGTTGTCGTCGACTTTCCTATTTTTGGCCGCTCAACTGCCGACTTTTGCTGAATTCACAAGACAATCACGGTTTTATAATTGCGATACAAATCCTGCATGGTAATAGTGAAACAGGAAATACAAAAGAGTTTTGCACATGCTTGGGACGAGAGTCGAACTACTGTTCAGTGACAGTGTGAAGATTGAAATCGAAATTCGTACCGATTAATACAGTATACCTCACACTTGACATGATACAATCGAGTGGTCACATGAGAGTTGATTGATGGAAAATCAGCACATCAGATACTAGTATCGACAAAAACAAATTTAATGTGCCCATGGTCCTATGCAGCTGTTCGCGATCTGGATCTAAGTCTTGAAAATAGATCTAGGCCAGTTATGCACAGTGATTATGATGACGGCACTGCCTGTGGGATCTTTTCAGTTCTTGAATTTCCACGAAGTATAAATTTAAAGTCCCATCTTAGGATCCAGTGAAAATGTACAAACCAATGCAAACTTCTAGCATAAAAAGCGTAGACTTTTTAGAAGTGTCGTACATAATCGAACAGCGCCAGATCGCTGTGGGAAATATGGGGGGAGGGAGGGGGGAATTTTCCTACTTTTTTGTGACAACAATTTGACATCCCTGTTTTATAGTCCCATCTCAGGATCTTGTGAAAACTTGCAAACTTCTCTTAAAATAATGAAAATTTCTAGCATGAAAACCTTAGATTTTTAAAACGTGTCTTACTCTTAGTCTTACATAGGCGGGCAGCGCCGGATCACTGTGATAAAATATCGGGGGGGGGGGGGGACAAAATTTTCCGACTTTTTTGTGAAAACAGTTTGACATCCCTGACAGTTACCTCAAGATTTGGGAATGGGAGATCCTGGGCATTTGAAAGGATGGTGAGAAATAATGGTCATGATGTTGATAATAGGCTGAGTGTGTGTCAGGTTAATAAATGAGTACGGTTTTGAACTTATTTTTTTTTTTTTCATTGAGATAATGTTCAGTTACCTTTAGTTATCTTTGTTGTTCTTTTTAGTTACCTTTATTATTATTATTTTTTTTTTTTTCAGTAGCCTACTGAAGTGCACACATTGTTTGAAGGATTTTTGCCTTAATTTTGATATTGCAAATAGCACTGTTTTATTTAATTGAAAAGCTATATCCCATATCACTACTGTAGTTGATCTCAGTTTTAAAAAAAAAATAAAAATCAGAGCGAATAAATTGTTGAGAGTCAGAACAGTCTATTATTCTGTAATCCGAGAAATTCTTTGTTGATTTTGAGATTTTTTAATTTGGCGAACTTTTCTTACCTGGCACAAAAACAAATTAACAAGTTTTGTGTCGATACTGTATCGGTGTCCTATAGTTAAAGATCATAATGTTGCTTACTTCTTCATTTACATATAGGCCGAGACAAATAGAAAGCCGTGGTCAAGTACATCCCCTTTGTACCCGATATCATCATGACTTGCCTGGTACGTCATGAAAGTGTTTAAGTTGATCAGCCATGATGTACCAAGTACGGGTGGAAATTGCCGATACCATCGTTCCCCAATCCCTCTAGTGGTTTCTTTATTTAAAGTGTCCTCAACAGATATACATTTAGATCTGAATCTAGGCCTACTGTTATGGTGAGGGACTATAGTACTTTAATAGTAGAGGAGTCAAGGAGAAAGCATTGAAGGGGGGAGGGCCTCCAGCAAAGAAATTCAAATATAGGCCTGCCATACATAGCCAGTATGAAGGTATGGCCCTGAAAAAGCCTAGTGCGCTGACGCAATGGCTATCCAACCAAGCCCAGATCAGTGTTGTACCGGGGAATGAAAAACAAGTCGCAACAAAGGGGTTTATTATGATCATTGGATGATGTGCTCTTTCTTTGGCGCATGGCTTTTTTTTTTTGTAGGTAGGACCAAGGCATAGAATCTAGATCTAGTCGTTAGTTCTAGACTTAGCAACAGAAGTGGTCAACAGTTGAAAGATATTTAGAGTCTCGATCTAATTGAAATGGACCACTTCATCAGCACACCAAAACAAAACAAGCTTCTGGTAAAAGTGGAGTTAACATCACACCACACCAGCAATATGCTGAGTATGAGGAGTGGCTGCATGTTTGGGAGACAAATTATTTTGCACTCCTTGCAATTTGGTGTTAAATTACGAAAGAAAATCTGTGCTGGCTGCACATAAAGATACTGCAAAATATATTATGGCCAATTTGAAATGCTCACTTGATGATCCCCCATCAGCAGAACATAATTTGAACCAGTGTAGCATGAATGTTAAATACAATTTTCAGAGTCTGTGTTTAACAACAAATACCTTTTTGTATTTTTAATCATTATGTAGTACACCATTTTTTGCCAACTCATGGGGCTGACAGAATAGACTTGACTAAGCCGCATGACACTTAAAAGTTAAATTGCTTAACTTTTGAATGTGTGGTGGTTTGGCAGGCTGGGATGTACAGGAAAAGGTGTTCAGTTATATCAACAGCTTTATTCGTTGTGACCTTTGATAAATGCAGTGGCATCGGTTTTTGACATGTCGATTTATGTTGCATTTGTCATGTGTGCATTATATTTATGGAGCGAGGATCTGGAGAGTATCCATGTTAGTAGTGCTTTTTTTTTAAAGTGTTTAGATTAATTACTAACCTGTTACGTGTAATTAGATCCATGTTGATAAATGCTTGCTAATAAGCCGTGCAGACTATTATCAGACACTTTATAAAAATCTGTTGTAATTTCGTGAATTGCATTTTTTGGCGTTTTGGGGGCATTTTTTAGCTAAATTGAGAATGGCATTTTTCTCAGATAACAGATTATTGGAATGGGAAATTTTTATCCAAATGTCAGTCCTAGCTGAGACAGAGGATCTTATCCTTGAAATACTTGAATTTTCAGTTTTAATATTAATTTTTAAAAATTTTTCTTTCTTAAGTGAATTAGCCACGGATGAGCAATACTCTCTGCTCATGTTTATCCTTGACAGCATGATGGCTGGTCAATGCAGAATTTGTTAAGGTGGCATATAGTCGGGGGTGTTTAGTTATTATTTGACTAGGAATAATAAAGATTATTTGATATTCCTCTCCTACATTATTATTTATGTTGGATTGCAGACTTCAAGGGGCTTGAGTAGACCATGTGGCCTTTGATTTCTGTTCTTCCGTTCTGTCTAGCAGGAGTTGATCATTGAATAATATGGACTGTTTCATACTTCTATCAAGTAATATTTCCATTGAGTTTTGAGGGATCATCTAGTGAGCTGAAGCTATCATAACAACATTTTGACAAAATTAGGGTCAATAAACCTTTAAGTTTCGGCATTATGACAAGAAATATCACAGGGGAGCAAGCCAGTGTAAATACCTCCGTCGGAGGATTAAGTAGAAAGTCAGTTTGTGTATACGGGCTGCGTATGTAGTATTTACCATTATAGGTAAAGGGAGAGGTGGGCATCATAGGCTCAATGTTCAGGCTTTCATGTTTATGTCAGTAACCTGCAGTTTTGCTTAATGATTCAAGGCTAATTTGACCATCTGGAGCTGGTTGAAGCAAGGTTAAAGCTTGGTTTTCAGAGCTATTGGTTGTTATGGGAATCAAACACCACTGACCTTTGTCCATCTCTGATTTTTCAGTTACAGGTTTGCAAAAATTCTGAAAATGACCAGAAATCTATTTTACTGTGTTATTTCAGATTATTCCCTCCCATACCTCTATTTGCACATTAATTTGTTTTTTGTTTCCTTGTTTCGTGCACTGAAGTGGACAGAATATATTTTGGAAGTTTGCTACTTTATTGGGAAAAGAATATGAACATGAGTTACTTAAATGCAAGCTGTTTTTCAGGTAGCATACCCAGTATAGATAGTGTGTGATTTAATTACTGAAGGATTTTTTATTCATAGCTTTTCTTGGATTAGGGATGTCAAACTTCAGACTAAAGTCGGAATTGCGACTTTTTTGGTCGTCGCCGACTTTTCTACTTTTAATTGATCAACTGCCCACTTTGTTGAGTCCACAAGGGAATCGTCGTTTTATTATTATAACAGTTTTTAATGCAGGATGGCAGTGAAACCGGAAGTATGATAGAAATTGTGTGCGCTCGGGGTGAGAAGCGAACTGCTGTTGGGCAGCTGTTTGATTTTTGAAGATTGAAATCGAAGTTCGTAGCCCTTAATTCCTCATACGTGAAAACATTTCTGTTAAGTAAAGACATTACTGAATAATACTGAATTCAGAACCAAGCTGCAATATGGAGAGAGAATAAATACATGACACAACTTGTAGTAGTTTGTTTGCTTGTGTTGGGATGTAACAACACATCAGCACGATTACGGCTATATTGTGTCAAACACAGTAAGATATGTTTACATGTCAAGAAGAAGAGAGGAAAGAAAGCGGGACAGAAGACAGGAGCAAGGGGAAAGAGAAGAGATGTCTCCCTTGGAATGTCGAGGATGGCACTCCATGGGAGACATCCCACCGATGGCAGGCTTACACTGCCTGCGGGTTGGAGCAAGGTGGGGGGGGGCTTGTAGTAGTCGAAATCAAGTGATAAATTTCAGCCTTCTTAAAAATGTTTTAATTGAACCCCTCTTTTTTTTAAAATCAGGATCAGGAAAGAATATCTTCACAGATGTCTTTCTTTTGGGACTATTTACTTCAGATTAGTCACTACAACCCCACAAATATCTGCACGTTTATCTTTTACACAGTTAATGGTGTAACGACTCTATAAGTAGTCATATTTTTATGCTCTATGCTTTTTTTTTTTTTTTTGTTACAGATGCATATTGAATGGCGTGACTCTGATCTGAAGACAAGAAAGCAAACTTCAAACCACACACAGTTTAAACTTTCTGACAAGAATATTGAACTCTTTGCCTCTGGACTATCAGCAGCAGTCCTGTAAAATAGAACCATTCTCTGTCACAGGAGGTCATCTGCATTTTTATCATTTGTTTTGCTATCTTTTTTGTTATATATTGCTGCACTGGCTATTTTGACTTTTGTCATGGGCAGGCTCTTCTGTATATGATGTTTTATGAGACATGAAAAACGCCGTGTATTTGAAAAAAGCATTCTGCACAACATACAGGGTGTCCTTAAGATAGTCATATTCCCATAATGTCATCTACAAGCCCGTGGGACGCTTATTCTCAGCACACAGGACTCCCTTCATCTCTAGAACCATATGCACACCCATTCACCTCAGATATGCGAAGTCTGGCAAGTGGTTCAGCAGCACCAGGTATGAGTAGCCTGACTGGGGAAAGTGTTTTGGGATATCCAAAATCCAGTGACCTTGCAGCAGCAAACTTGAACTTAACATCTCCATATGCTGCCTATGGCCAGTCTTATCCTGGAATGCCTGATTTGGGATTCTCAAGTGCATCTCTTCGGGCAAGTTCTAGTACTCACTCTCCAGGTGCTGCCCCTGACAACCTTCCAGCCTCATCTCCCCATGGCCAGTTCTCTGGAACACCTACATCTGAAAATCAATCATCATCCCCCACATTCCCGAACTCTACCTCCCTCTACACCCCAAGCACCATCACCAGCAGCATTTCATCCAGTCCATATGCACAAGCATTTGGTGGCACTAGTAGTTCAGCAGAGTCTGGGGCTAGAGGAACTCCATTTTCTCCATTTGCCCAGTCATATGGCTATCCGATGTATGGATATAACCAAGTGAGTGGTTTTCCTCCCTCCAATTCTCTAGATGGAGTGAATCGTTATATGGGTGGTATATCATCATCTCAGCTCATGCCGTCATCGGCCATGGGACTGTATTCCAACAATCAGCCAGCACAGATGCCGTTTGCTTATCACCCATCCATGGGCTGGGGTCCAACCATCCCTGGCTTCCCACCTCTCAAAGATAGCGCTGACCTCATGTCTCAAGATGAACTTGAACGTTACAGATATCGCCAGTTATCAAATCCATACTTTCCAGGCCTACCTCCAGGAGGTCCACCAGGACGAAATTTTCCACCTCATCCCCTGCAGTCAGGGATGATGCGAAATCCACCATTTCTTGATGACAGGGTTCACAGTCCAGCACCAAAGAAGCCAAAGAAATCCACTGAAGAAACTGAAAGACCTCCAACACCTGCGCCAAGAGATCCTGCTTCATTTCACTCACAGCGAGGAATTTACTTATTTACATCAAATGCTGAACCAGGATCTCCTCGGTTTTTCAGTGACAGATATATTCTTTTTGAAAAAGAACTGTGTGAAAAATTATCTAGAGTTAGCCTTCCAGGAAAAATTCAGTATGTATACAATCCTCTTGAGTATGCATTTGAATCTCATTTAAAGTTTGTTAGAAGATTTTGTACTGCAGAAAAGTACATTCTTTTTGTAGGCATGAATCCAGGGCCATTTGGGATGTCTCAGAATGGTGTTCCCTTCGGTGAATGTGCAATTGTGAAAGAATGGCTTCAAATTGACGGAGAGGTACTAAAGCCTGTCTTAGAACACCCCAAAAGGAGGGTTGTGGGATTGGAATGCTCCAGATCAGAGGTTACAGGTGGACGATTTTGGCAGTTATTTCGAACTCTTTGTCACACACCTGAACACTTCTTCAGAACAAGCTACGTACACAATCTGTGTCCATTTGCCTTTCTGACTGATAGTGGCAAAAATGTCACCCCACCTCAGTTAACTTCATCAGTCCTAGATCAGATTAATGCCCTGTGCAATGCAACACTGGTAGATGTGGTGCGGCTGCTGAAGTCCAAGTATGTCATATGCATTGGCAAATACGCTTTGGCTCAGGCACAGAAGGCATTGTCAGCAGATGAATTCAGTAGTGTCACACTGGAGTGTTTGATGCACCCAAGCCCAATCAACCCCGCTGCGAATAAAGGTTGGGCAGATATTGCCATCAAACAACTTACTGAAATAGGCGTTATTGATGTTATTAGATATGGAAGATTACCATATCAGCCAAGCCAGCCACCATCCTTGTCCCATCCACCCCACCCGTCGTCATCGTCTTCATCTTTGGGTCATCATGGCCACCACAGTCATCCATATCACAACAAGCAATCTCCAGGTCATTATGGATTTCAGTCTCCACCAGTACAACCATATCACCACTCACCAGCTCAAGGGTCCAATAATCATCAATCACCAGCCCATATTTCATCACGTAACCAGTCTTCACCAGCTCATGCATCATCTCGCAACCAGTCATCACCAGCACATTCATCTTGTAGTCAGTCTCCAGCTCAGCAGCAATCCCAGCAAGGCCCTCCTAGCCAATCCCCAAGTCAGACCTCAGCCAGCAGCAGCTCAGTCTCTCACGCAGGACCACCAACAGGGGAACAGTCAAAAGAAAGTTTTCGTTCTGCAAAGGACACGTTGAATGCTGATAAAAATAACAAAGATCCATCAGCTTTAGATTCATCTGGCTCTGACAAGTCCCAAGATGGTAAAGGACTACCCCAGCTTAATACTAATGGCATTCCTACATACCCAAGTGATTCAGGGGGGCATGGTCATGAGAATGGCGTGCAGAATTCACAGAGTGAAACAGGTTCCCAGGGTTCAGAAGTATCAAAAGGAAATTCGCCAAATATATCCTATCAAACTGGAAATCCCCAGGCAAATGCATCTGACTCTCAACTCATACAATCTTCACAAATGTCTGCTTCAACGCCTCAGATGCCGAACAGCAATCAGATGAATACAGGAAATCAACAATTGCATATGTCAATGGGTTCAAGTCATCCTCACATTGGAATGGGGCTTCCAATGACAGGCTCGCCTGGTCTCCAGCAGGGTACTTCAGCTGACCAGCATGTGAGCTTAGCAAACCAGTCAATGGGTTCTCCACAGATGAACACCCCAAATTCACATTTGGTCACACAAAATTCCCATATGGGATCCATGAACTCCCAAATGGGCTCATCAGTGGGAGGTCATTTGCAAATGGGCCAGCAAGGTCCACATCCACAGATGGCGATGAGTGCACCGGGTATGGGAGTGCATGGTCAGATGAGCTCCATGAATCCTTATGGCCAACAGATGGAAATGTCACAGATGGGAGGATATGGACCTAGCATGTCCTTAAATAGCTATTCAGGTAATCCAAGCATGAGGTCCAGCACAGACATGTCTGGCTATGGACCTCACATGGGCATGCAGAATCCAAGTATGGGAATGTCTGGCATGAGCAGTATGCATGGGGGACCACCAATGGCATCCCAGATGGCAATGTTCAACCCGCACATGAACCGAATGATGGGTGGTCCAGAGCACCTCAGCATGCATGGAATGAATTCCATGTATGAGAGCCAAATGGGGAAAGAGATGCCCTATGGTAGTTATCCAGACAAGCCACCAGAATGCAGTTAGTACAGCACCAGGTCATGTTAGCCATGGTTTCATAGACAGCTCTAACCATGCACTTCAGAATTAATCCAGGGAAAGTATTGCCTCAGTGTAACACTGCTTGCATGGTTAGATCATCTTTTTCCCAATGATGATCTAATGATGTTCTCAGTGTTGATACAGAGAAAATTGTTGTTAAAAGTTATTTTGTAGATTTTTATCATGTCTGTTCTATAACCATGTTCATCCATAAAGAAACCCCAGCTTGAAATTTGTTATTTTTTATCAGTATATCATTTATTATATCTTAGGAAGGAAAACCGTACATGAATGTAAAAATTCTGCTTTAATCTTGTCTGTATATATTGTACAATGTAAATTCAGTATAGTGAAATATTTCAGATATGTTTTGGTATCTCTGCATTGGTCTCATTTTGTACTTTGAGGTGTGCACATTGGCTGTCTGTTCAATAATGTCATCACCTGTTTCTGTTTTTGATTATGGAATAGGTTTGCTTGCATCAAAGCCTGTTTTCTCCTCTTACAGAGTAATACCTCATGAGTGTGAAAGTCTGTCTTGTTCATAGTAAATCATAGTCAGCGATGAAATAACAATCTGACAAAAATCTTTGGTCAGCAACATTTAAAAAACATTTTCTTATTTTTTTTTGCGTTTTTTTCCTTTTTTTAAAAAAAAAAATTGTTGAAACTGTATTATCCATCTTTTCATATATTTCATTCCTTTTTCAAAACTAAACCATAATTTATTTATCATGGAAATTGAGTATAATGGACTTACTTCTTCTTTTGTTTGTTTTTATCCCTGGAAATTTAAAGAAGTATTCTGTTGATTGATACACATCAGGTCCACATTATCCAGGTCTTTCCTAGTCCTAGTTTACAATTTTGTGAAGTGGATATTGATATGTAAGTGTTTTTGTAGCAATCAGCTGATTTTTTTTAAATGGGTTGGGGGGGGGGGGTGTAATTTTTGTTTTTATTATTCTTCTTCTTTTAATTTCAATTTATTTGTCAAGCTTCGTGGCCTCTTTCAAATACTTTGTTTGATAATTTGTAAGGAATTTGTTTTGGTCCTGAATAAATCGAATACAAGGTACTCTATTTCTGAGCTTCACCACATTTCTTCCAAGCAGTTTATTCTGCTTGAAAACATTGGCAAGTGTAGATGCAATGTGCAGTTCAATTTGGTTGATTTTTGGGACAGACAACAAATAATTCTTCTTCTGTTCTAGTTTCTGGGAAATCATTTAAGTAATTAGTGGAATTTACTTCTGACATGTTTGAAATGATGTTCAGTTTAACAAAGTGGCTAGCCGGACTTACTGACAACACCTGTTGTTTTGGATTATAGTATTATAATGTTAATTTTCACCAGGAACTGACAGTCGTCCGTGGCCAAATGGATAAGTGACCAGACTGATATTCCAATGAACCCGGATTCAAACCTCAGCCATGCCTTTTTTTTTTTTTTTAGTAATAAAAAATTCATGTGTGTGTATTTGACATAATTTTTTTGTTTATATATATGTAGCTTACAATTTTGAGGGATTAATTGAAGGAGTGGCTTTTGCTAGATACATCTTGCGTATGTCATCCACCGAGACTGAAGGGTTCATCTCCAACTCCAACGTGTTCACATCTGTAGTTCTGTATACATTTACTTTCTTTTCTGGTCCTTGTAAAGTGTGTTTTTGTCTTCTTGACAGAACGTTTGTCTTTTTCTCTTTTTTTTTTTTTTTTTTAGGGTATAGTTGAAGGAAATGTACTGTCATGTAGAATGGAGTGATGTGGATCTAGATCTAGATCTGATTCAGTGTTTGAAATATTTTTTTTAAAAAAAGATCGTTAAGCTTGATGATAAAACTAGATCATCATTTACTGATTAGCATATTTTTAGCTAAAAGTGTTTAAAGCTGCACACACATGCCTCCCACCCCCTCCCAAAGGAACATGCCGCAGACATGGAACTTCATGGCTACACATGACAATGACTCAGACTGAATAAGTCCAGCTAGACTTCGAGACTATACAGGCTTAAGTCCGGCTAGCCATGGCCTTAGTTTAATTATAAAAGATTTAATGACGTAAATTCTTGCAGTGGGGGCGGTGGTGTGCATACTGATGAGGGATGGATTACATCCGCCTAACTCAACTTACAACGTCGTTTAGTCAGAACAGCAATACCTGAGGCCTGCTCATTAACCAAGCCAGTGTTCCTTTGTTAAGTACTAAAAGGTTTTTGCCTCGTTGCTTGCCAAGCACAGCAAGCACACCTGCCAAGGTGCTTTCTCTTAGCAAGCACAGATGGCATGTTCAAGACAGCCAGTTGCATTGATGATGAGTGGGCTGATGGGCTTCACCTAGGGGTTAAGCATCTGCCTCACTGTGAAAATGTCCCAGTTGTAGTTCTAAGGACTTCAGATTTAGAATCTGATTTTTTGGGGGGAGGGGGGTCTGCTTCTTACATAGGAAGCCCGGCATCAAGCAATTTCAGATTAGTCCAAATTTTTTAAATTTTATTTTTGAATGTCCTGTTTGCTTGTTAAGTATGTGAGACAATCCTTAGACTTTTATAATTGAATGAATAGTGAGCAGAATGTCGCTGTCCACTAAATGTTTCCAAATTCTTAATTTCAAAAAAAAAATTTATTGTGATCAAATTGGGCTAGCACTCAAAGCGGAGAAAATCCCCACTTTCTTAGAGTGGCGAGCGCATGAAGTGTTCATCTCGTGACCTGTTTGGCTACAGAACAGGCCTCTATACTTTTGCTGCTTTGCTTTTGTATGCAGCATCCCATGAGGTAGCTATTAGAACGATTTTGTTTTCCCTACATGTTTTGTCATATTAATCCTTTAGAATATATTTAGGAAGGGTAAAAGAAGCTTGAGATAATTGTGCTCTCTTATGTGAAATGACAGCTTTTTGACTTGTAAAGTCAAGAAATTCTAAGCCTGAAATGAACTTCCTTTCATTTTATCTTTCCAAAAACGTATTTTGTATTGCAAACAGTATTCTTCTTATCACTTTTCTTTGTGCTAGCTGAAGAACCATGTATGTAGTGACATTAGAGAAAGTATCCTGGATTTCAAATAGATACAGGAAATTAAGATATACATATATGTCCATGGGATCATCAACCATACTCAGTGATCCTTCTGCAGATTCATCTGAATTTCAAAATTCTTTGCTTTACATTGGTTTACAGTCATTTTGAAGGATATTGGCGGAGAACTATTTGTGAAATACTATTGGTATGAACCAGAGGACTGAATAGAAGCAGAATTTTAGTCAAAAGACAGCGTTCCAAGAAGCTTCCATACAAGGGCCCTGGGAAACAGAATCGTGCTTGATGGTTAGCAGATGGTTTTCTAAGAGTTTTGTTTTTTTTCCCTGTTATTCAGTGTATTATTTTGTTTCATATCATCATTATGGTTTGTTTTCTCTTGGATGGACTCTAATCAGATTTGCTTTTTAGTTAATTTGACACAGTGATGTCTTTCACTGAAAATCTAAGATGAGTGATATCTTAAGCAAAGAAAAAAAAATTATAAGAGAGAGAGGGATTCCATATTTTCAGTAAGACAAAGGTTGAAATTGAATCAATAATCACTTTTTTCATCATTCCCCACTAGATCTCAGGATTATTCAGTTATAGGTATTTCTGATGCATTGGACAAGAGATTTTTCTGTATAATTTTTTTTGCCATGGAATGAAGTGGCTTTTGTTTGGGAGGCAGCTATTTTCTAATTTTGAAAATATTTTTGTTCCAATCTTATAAGATTTACTCTGTCAGAAATACTGAAAATATATACATAGACAGGGGTCTGATTTGGCCTACCTCTCTTGAATTATGAGCGATTTTTTTTTCTTTTTATAATATTCGCTCTGGGAGTAGAAAACGTTTGTGTTGCCTGAATATGACATTTCGGCAAAGAATAAGGAACATTATCATCTTGAAATTTTTTTATAATTCTTTGAACATTTAATTGATGGAATTGCAGAGGCTGTCCAAACCATACTTAACACTTCAATGCTACGGTACACATTTATCAGAAGTGATTGTTGGACTTTACATAAAGCTTTTATGTACCAATTCAGGGTTTTCACATTTGACAATCAACATAGATTAATTATTATCAAGACTTGCTTTTTTATGACATCCCACCATTGTCTATGGGATGAAAGTCAAGTTATCCTGGATGAAAAGGGATGAAATTCAGATATGTTCTTGATATATTGTAAATTTATCAAAATTTTCAGAGTCAAATGAAATGTTAACACTCGAGCCTGTTGGCCTGTAACCTTGGTTTGGTGTCCTAGTCTTCAAATTTTCGTTACTGAAAAAGGGGGGGAGGAACAAGCTTGCTTTTGCTCCACAAAGATTAAATTTGGAAAAATTTTCACCAGCAAAGGTATTTTCCTATAAAAAGATACAGATTTCAGTACCTTTTGAGAAGCTATTGTTATTGATGTTAACACCAATCTAAAATGATTTTTTTTAGACATTTGGTTTAAGGGTTTATTTTGGTTGCTCTCTTCATTTTCCCTTCTCTTATTTTTTTTTGAAAGAACAAATAGTAAATTTCAATTGTTCAATTGGGTTGTTGCTTTTTTTTGCAATGATTAGTCCTGGGATAATTTACCACACTATATCATCTCAGTAGTTCCAGTCTATAGCATCAGTGCATGAACAGTGGGCCCTGACAGTGCAAAAGACTGGTGTTTATGTCTTATATGTACTGTTTACCCTACATGATTTAATGAATCAAGGTTTATAGGTAATATTGCCATTTACGGTACTTTTAACTTTTAAATGTGTGGAATTGACATAAAATAGAATGGTTCTTTTCAGTGCATCATAAAATAAGTAACAGCAAGTTTTAGCTTTGATGTACATGTACATTTTTTTTTTAAATAAAAAAAAATTATATTTTCTGTAAACATTTCATTTTGAAGATGGGATGATTGTCTAACCGCTTGATACCTGTTGATTCCATTGGTGTTTCCTGAATTAATATTTTACCTCCTTGAATCTCAGTTATATGAAGAATTTTATATATGACTTACCCATTTGTAATGCCACTGTATATGTGTTTACATTTATTTCTCTGTCTCAGTATATAGTTTTTGGCAATGATTATACATGATTCAGTTCTGTATCCATCTGTGCATGAGATATGTGTAGACTGTCGTTTTGAGGTCTTTGTCTCTGTTAATCTGATGGAATATGTGATTGTTCGGCTAGTTTCTCCTTTAACAGACCACATTAATGTGGTGGGCAGAACTCTCCAGTTGTCAGCAATATAAGACTTGAAATGTCCTGAAGACTTCCACATCATGAAACCATCTCTCACTTGGCAAAAATGGTGAATAGGGCACAGAATTTGATATCAGTCTGATTTAAAAACAGCGGAAAGGTGTGAGATGGCTATTATTCTCCATTGAGGTTGTTTGTTTGTCGAGAAATGTGCCATCTGTAATATCTGACTTTCACGTAAAGATTCATTTTGAAATTTTGCATCTGTCTTCTTTCTCAGTTGATTGTATGATGAGGTTATTATTGTGATTGGGAAGAAAACAAATTTTGACATAAAAAGCAGTTTTAAAAAAATGTTTGACTGTTTGTAGTTGGATAGTCAGCATCATGTAATTGGTCATTGTTCATTATCATCAAGTTAAATCATGTTCATGCCTGTGTTCATGCATGTATTGTTCACATATGGTCAAACACTTGTGTTATGATATATATCTAAATCCTTGATTCAAGTTTGAAACTTGAGGCATGAAAAGATAACAGTAATTGAGAAAGATATTTTCTGGAGAAGTTACATTCTTGAGATGACATCATGGACAGGGAATATTTGTCTTTGCCCATCCAGATATGTACATAGATGAATGGAAGGAATAGTGTAAGTGTTAGATAATGTATATATATATATTTTACTAGAGCAATAATTGTATTGCATGTATGTGCACTTTCATATAACCCCTGGAAGTGAAATATAACCTGCAGATCAAGACAAATAGTGACCATATTTTTTACCATTGTTTTATGGGACCAATCCAGAGTGTCAGTGTCCATAGTTTGACACTATGGATATCAGTGAAGTGCTCCATTTTTTTTTAGTAATTGAAATAAATCAGCAGCAGCTTTAAGTGTTATACTCAGATTTACTAAGACAGGGCTGGAACACAGTGCACTGTTAACATACATGTACATCTGCTAATGTATTCTTACACTTACAATGATCATTTTAAAAGTATTTTCAGTTTGTTTTACAGTCAGCTGAGCTCTATACATACATGCCAGAGATTGAGTATCCCTGATTCAAGACTGTTTCTTTCTGTTTTTAACTTTTCTTTGGTGTACTTGTATTTTATTTTGTTTTGTGTGAATTTTAAAGGGTACCAGCTTGAGACTTCAGAAGTTACCCTCCAGTAGATTGGAAGCAATATTTTTTAAAATCAGTCTCAATGCCCACAAATTAAGTTCGGGGTAAGTTTTTAATTTCGCAAAGAACAGATATCAAATTAGCAATAGATTTTACCAAAGTATGCATATATTCAAAGAGCCCTATTGATTTAACAATCATTTTTTTTCTTTTTTTTTTTTTTTTTTTGTTGAAAGTCATATGCAAACACAAGTGATATATTTTATTTTCAAGCAATACGCATGGAAGTATTTTATTTGTGTACGGTACTTAATTATTTTTCTCCACTTGATTGTATTACTCTTCAATTTACCTCAAGGTACAGGGTTAAGATATATATAACAAAACAACCAGTCAACCAAAGCCTTTGCAATGTAATGGGAGGAGGGACATGTGTAGATGTGTAGTGCTAACTGGAATGTTTTGATTTTGTTAAATCACAATAATTCACTCTCGCAATTTATTGGGCATTGCTTCTTTTATCTCCCCACAGATTTTGGTTGTTTTCTGAGAACTCTAGTTCATTTCAAGCAGTGTCATGAAGTACATAGAAATTGCAGATTGAATTATCAACATGCTGCTTTGTTTTATGCACATCAGAAATGTCAAATTCAGTAGCCTGCATCTGAAAATCTTCATGCAGTCAGGCTTGGGTCATATGAGGCGTCCTGATACATAGATATCATGTACATCTTGATGTCTGACAACCTGACTTCATATTTTTTTCCTCTCATTTTTCCCAAAAATATTTCAAAGTGTTACTTATTTTTTAATGCTGTTATAATGTCATACAGTTAATGTGAATTTTGCAGGTTTTAACTTTTAAGATATGAGCGAAACGGGTGGCATTTCATACTTGTTTAGGTGGGATACATTCTACAAGCTCTGGCTACAGTTGTGTTTGTGTTTTTGTTCATGGAAGTATGTTCAAGATTGTTGATTGCTTGTTATTATTATTATTATTATTTTTTTTTTTTTTTCAAAGTGGGTGAATCGTTGTTAGAGACTCACCACCATGCTACTACCTCTGTCACTATTATCATTACCATTTGCCTATCATGTAACATTTGTTATATATATATATATATATGTATACATTTTTTTTCTTTTGTGGAAGAGGAGGGTTTTAAAGAGCCTTTTTATCACATTGATAACTTCACTGAAATCAAATGTGACATCATATAAGAGGTGTGTGGGTAGTAAATATTAAAGAATTATCTTGATCTGTTCCCCCCCCCCCTCCCCCCCCCAATGATATACTGATCTGTATCATCTGATTAGGTGTAATATCTGGTGTCCATCATAGACTGTCAGAAATGAAGTTTTATTAGTTTTAAGACTGTAAACCAAACTGAACCTATTGCTGAAGGGATACAAGATGAAAACCAGAGATAAAGAAAAGTAATGATTCAATTCCATGAGACTGGATCACATTGAACATTATATAAGCTCACAAATAGGTGATTGTATTTATTATTATTATTATTATTTTTACTTCTTCTATGCTTTTACCAGTATTCATAAAATGAGAAATTGATTAGTTTTTGCTTCAAGCAAGAATGTCATATTCATGTTCATGTCCAGTGCATCTCAGTCAGTGGTCCTAGAACCAGAACTGGACTGCTGTTACATTGGAGAGTGCTCAAATAAAGGCAGTTTCTCAGTAACACTTGGATGGTACTTGAGAAATTAATCACTGTTTTTAATTTTCCTGCTGTAATGGATTTTCATAAATCTGGACTTCATGAAAACATTTTACAAAGAAAGTAGAACTTGACCATTGTGATCCAGTGACATGTCTGGCATCTCTTTATATTTAATGTCAATATTTGTAGCGCTCTGGAGAAACCCCACTGGATGGTGAATATTTTCTACAGCTTTCAGCCTCTTGCAAATCATTGAATGCTGACATCTGTTGTGCATTTTAAGGGGAGGGGCGGCACCTGAAGGTCAGTTTCAAAACACATGGGAAATACTGAATTTGAGCATCCTGCCTATATGTCAGACATGGCCAAATTAGAAGGAAAAAAAAAAATTCAAAGTAGTGTTCACCGTGGTAATGGTGCCATCTTGAATTTTCAATATAGATGAATAGTGAAGTTTTAAAATGTATAGGATTCGTCAAAATTCCGTGGATCACTTTGAAAACAGGTGCACGCATTGTCTGAAATAAGATCTACAGAAGTGTTTTTGTTATTCAAGGAAAACCTTTTTTTTTTACAGAATTTTCAATGTTGCCTGAATTGGAAAGTGATAATTTGCAGATTTTTTGGCACTTCAGTGTATCTTCAAATCTATGGAACACATCCTAATTTCCATGCATGCTTTTGTTTGTTATTGTTGCGACAAACTGCATGCCAAATTTCAAGCAAAAATGTCAGAAAATAAATGTGTAGTTAAAGAGTTTTAGTGAAAAAAGGGAGTGCATTGAGAAAATCACATTCAAAGTTTTCATAAGTGAAAGCTGAAGCAAAACCAAACTTTCAGGCTCCACAGAGCTTAGAATGATCCTGCTAGATATGCAGGACCTCCCTCTTCTACCTCCTTCTCTTCCACAATTTCACTCAGAGACCAAATAGATGAAAAAAGCACTTCAAAACAAAACTTATGCAAATCGCAAGCTACTATGAAGGGTATAGTAAACCTCCTTGCTGAAGTAAACAGACCAGGTCAGAGTACAAGTGTTGCAACTGCTGACCTTCTGCCAGCCAGTCAGAATCCTAGCTGGTGATGAGTGCCCTGCGGTATTTTTATCCAGCCAATGAACAATGCGCTCGAAAGGGTAAAAGGTTGAGCTGATCACGCAAGGGCGCATGTTCTACGTGAAACGAGGTCAGACTATTATGTATATATGTGGTCTTTTCCAGGCTGGGGTCTTTATGTAGACTGACCTGGGACTGGGAATGATCTTAGCCAGACATATAGGGAAATGGAAGAGAAAGGTCAGAGTGCTAAATTTACCCACATGAGATGCTTATGATGGGCACTGCAGTCCGATTTTTAGTGTATTTTTGTGTAATTCGGTGTGTGTTTATGGGTTGTTTTTTACCCCCTGCTGTCTTCTGATAGTCACTTTTGACTATAGATACTGTTTTCAGTTGTAATTACAGCTAGATTTGTGAAGAAAAATGGACAAAATGTTTGAATAACAGACAAATCCGGATTCATTTTTTTTTTTTATCGATTTTACGACTTTTCAGGTGCCGCCCCTCCCCTTAAGACCTGTTTTGGTCCAGAGAAGAAACTCCATAATTTTATATGATTTTTTGAAATACAAAGAAACACGTAAAAGTTTTCATTGTGAAAGGGAATGTGTTTGAAGCTTTACTATTATTTGTTAGCTACCGGTACACACCATCTAGCCAGTGTCTCCAGAGTGGTACTTTCACATTACTGTGATCCAGTTCACCAGCAATTGAAGTCCACAACAAAACTGTTTCATCAAAGTGTGGTATATAAGGGAGACCTCACCAGGTCTCTAGTCTAATGGCATGCTGAAATGTAATTTTACTGAAAGCCAGAAATTATTCAGAGAAAGAATGTGCAATGCAGTCAAAGGTTTATATTCATCACAGTATTCGCAGTGTCATCACTGTCCAGCATTTTTTTTTTCTTTTTGTTCTTGTTTTAAATGTGGCACAAAATTAATTAGAATTGGCCCTCTTTCCATATCTACATTTGATACCCATGTCACAGAAATATGAACCCACAGCTAAAAGCATTTACAATTTCTATATACAATGTGTTTGCTAAAGAATGATCTGAGTTGTACATATATTCTCCCTCTCATTATTGTATATCTTGTTTACTCTTTAACCAAAATTTATGCACACCATTATCAATGTAAAGCTTTTGTATTGTAGAATTTTTTTTTTTTTTTCCCAACATGACTGTTGTTCTTTGTGTTCGCTATCATGGCTCTTTTGTGAATAATTCATGCCTGTTTGTGTGCACTGATGAGTTTGTAATAGTATTTCCTAGGGTTTTTGGACAACTTTTACCTGTAGTCTGAACAGTAGTGTATGTGTAAACCACAAATATCCATTATTAATCAATAATAGTCCTGTCAACAAACAACAACAAAAAGAGAACACCAAAATAACACTTTTAGTGTTGAAAGCATGTTGCTATTGTCCCTTGTTTTTATTTATTTTTATTTTTTTTATTATTATGTATTTGGACTTGTTCCAAAATTCTGGTCACTGCAACCAGTTCTCTGCCTGTACTCCAATGTTGAACATGAAAGCAATTAATGTTGGCATGGAGTTCTGATATATCAGCATTAATATTGACCTGCCCCTGTAAATCAAGAGAGGTTTTTTGTTTGTTCTTTTTAATCATGTTGCGCAAGTTCCATTCATTGCACGACTCTTGCTGTGCAGTTGTTATGCTTGTTTACTTCAAGTGCTTGCTTTATTTCCTTTATTTGCTAAAAGTTCAGATATTGTTGCTAAATTATTCAGTGGATGCAGTGACCAGAAAACAACAAAAAAATTCAGGAGGTACTACATCAAAGATTGTACAGCTTTAGTTTATTAGATGAGGTTTTTTTTCCCCTTTGGTATCTCTTCCACTATGTGTTTGTGTGCATCAGGTACTGAGGCAGCATAAATTCGTGTATTCTACTTAACCAATTTTTAACTAACCAGGATAAAATGTGAAGAAATTTGCCTGCTCAGTCTTTAACTCTGTTTTTAATGTCACAAAGGACCATCGACTTATCAGACCACTGATTCAATTTGTTAGTCTTTGAAGCAAAAGAGATTGCTGGGGTGGATGTGTAGCCAGATATTCATGTTAAAAAAAGAAATAAATATTTCCCTGTCTTACTGTATTACCTATCACCTGTTCCATCATTTTTATTTTTTATTTTTTCTTCTTTTCTTCTCTTCTCCCCAATCCTAGTTTCAATTGCCTCTCAAGTGAGTCCCTTTTCTCCCCTGATCCTTTGTTTTGTTGACCCATTGTAAATGATTTGTTGCTTCATTTTTATTTACAGTCTTCCAGAGCTAATCACAGCACCAATCCACCTCCAGTCTTTTTTCTTTAAATGGTCCGATTCTATTATGATCTCTTCTCATATGCAATGACATCACTGAGAGAGACTGAAGAATGACAATGAGATACTGTTATAGCTCTTAGCAATGACCACAATGTTCAGGCAAGCAGTGTATTCTCCCTTTTACCCACTCATCCATGTTTGCACATATTCTCGTTTCATTCAGATTAAGTACTTATTTTACTTAAAAATGACAAATGAATGTTGTGGAAAAATAAATGTAAATATTAGAATTCTTTTGGCTGTCATTTTTTCATTTTCCAGGAGTGATGTGTATGTGTGACATATTCAGCAGTTTTGAATTTGAATGTCATGTGCAAGGTGAAGAAAGTGGAATGACCCTTGCAATATATCTCCCAACTTTGTCATAACTCACCTTTATCTACTATCAGTCAATCAGTTGTTTCTCACAAACATGACTTTGAGAAGTCAGTATTGTGACAACATAGTAGTTCAAATGATTAAGAGAAAGATGTTACAATTTAAATTTCATCATCAAGTCAAAAATGGTACACTTTGCTAAAAAGAAGTCAACTGTTTCTACTGAAGCTTGTGAATTGAAACTTTGCACATGCTCTTCTTACTTCACCAAGAACGTTACAAATCTAATGTTTAATGTGACAGATGTGTTCACGATAACGAATTTCGCTATTTACGACCTATAAAATATAAAATCATTATTTTTGTTCAAATCTGTATGAATACTAGAGGGCATACACTACTGTATTTTATAAAGTAGTTGTTTTCTTCCGTGTTCACTGATGATCCAAAAATGTGCCCAAACTCACACTTAATTCAAGTGTGTTGTATTGTCTGAAGCAAGGGGGTAGACTATAAAACTGTAATGTGGTTCACACTGAACCTCAGCATTGTGTGCATAATGCTGATGTAAATGCATTACACAATGCTTTTTATCGTATTTCTTTAATTGTGTGTATGTGTGTGGGAGTATGTATGCGTGTGTGTGTGTTTTTTTCAGTTAATGTTTTAAGTGTAACGGCTGTGCCAAAAAATATTAATCTAAAAAAATTGAAAAACGCTTATCAACTCTATATTTAGTACAGATTATTAGGAACTGGTATCGCAGCAGCAGAAAAAGTAGTCATACCAAGAGGATTCTGTCTACAGTCAAAATACACCTGTTTCTGGGAGTTCCCTATCGATAGTAAATCTGCTGAATGCAGTTGTTTCAGTTTTCACAAGGTTTTTGAAATGGCAGCTAGCGGACTTTGACAATGCCCCCCTTCTCACCCCCCACCCTCTGATACACTCCAAGTTTGTGTTATTTACATGCTTCCATATTATTGGTACATGTACATGTATATCATTTTCCGTATTTGTCATATTATATCATAATGCCACTCAACATAAAGTTCATAACTTTACAGAAAATCTCTGTCCAGTTGTATCTATACCTTTGTCTAGAAGCCAAAAGAAAGGCACTTTTGTATACCTAGACCATCCTTGATAGGGTAACGCCTACTCTGTGTATATCAAAGTCCACATTAAAGGGGGGGGGGGGGGGGG
>JBCEWB010000012.1:448-21427 GCA_039654565.1 Peronia peronii | reverse complement strand
GAGTTTGGATACACTGAAGACTGGCATTTTCAGAGGAATTTCAAAAATTAATAAACACACTTTTCATAGTCCCACATGAACCATTTTAACACATATGATAGTACTAAATCAACACAGTCTGATACAGAAATAGATTATGTCTCATAATTGTTTCTAATGATTTTTTAGAAATAAGTCAGATTTTGGGTTTCCTGAGAATTTGGGGAGATATTGGAAAATGTAGATCTAGATCTAGCTGAGTTGTCTAACGGTCAGACAGCGACGGTTTCTACATCTGAGCCTGTTGTGCAGAAAAGAAGGTCTCTCTAGATGTAGAAGCACTAGATATAGACAAGGAAGATGCTGGTGCTTTGCCTTTATCCTTCTTAGTACTACGCCCAGGATTACGAGATCTAGATCTAAACTTGGGAATTGTTAGACCACCTGTATCGTAGAATCTCGCTTGCTAGATCTAGATCTACAAGTTCATTTAATTTCGGTCTCGGAACTGAAAGAATCATTGAATACATGTAGTTTGAAAATTTTCCACTTTCCCTGCTTGCCATTGTGTTTATTAGATCAACTTGACTACTGTTTTCCTTCCGTACTTTCACTATGAATTGACTTTCCTTGTTCTTCAAAAACTCAAAAAGTTAGTGACTGACTTCCGCCAAACTCGGTATGAAACGAAACAAATGGTGACACTGCAGTAAGAGACGGTTCTCGGGGCATTTGCGGGAAATGGGTTGGTGTGAAAAAATTATAAAGTCGATCCTGTATAGAGTGCAGGAAATGTCTCAGTTGACCACCAGACCGTCACGCATATGTTGTGGGAAACGCATGCGGGAAACGTCGGTGAGTTAAGGTGAAAATGATTTATCGGACTGTACGGTGCACTTAGTTCAACTCTGGTTTGTCCAACCAAATTTTTAACCCCAACTGTTTTTCTTCTTTTTTCATTGTTAAAAAAAAAAAAACTGTCTGCCTCAACCACTCCCTTAGACCTGTTCCTCTTAGTTCAGTCTAATTTTGTTTAAAAACTGTGCCCACAAACACGGTACCTGGAAGCTTATGTTGTTACTGTAGCACAACATACTAGAATACAACACACTTGATGTGGCGCCACAGAGGGGGAGACAGGAGCTGGAATGATGGGAAGTGTGGATGAGGGGAAGGGGAGGAGATCAGTGCATAATGTCAAGGACATGGAAGACGGGGCAGGAGGGGGATCAGTCTAGATCGTTTTACCACTGGGCAACACATAAGTGCTTTACTATCGGGGAACACAAGAAATTCATCACATGGCTGGTCACCTGTTCAGCATTGTACACATGGTGATAGGGAGGACAAGTTGGGATGTTTTACATGTTCATTGTAACACTAGTGACATGCATTGTGAGACTAAAAGTTTGTATTTGTGAGTGTGTGCATGTGCTATGTGTGTCTGCATTCATCCGCTTCACAGATGGACTTTGTTGTCTGCATTTGTTATTGGAAAACTCTAGGCGGAGATGTATTCCAGGGTATTTTATGGCCTATGCTTTTCATCTAGTATTACGAGACTAATGTGGATAATATAAACTATATGGCTGATCTGGAAAATAGCAGTCATTTGGGAGAGACAAAAAGTTTTTTGAAAAAAAAAATCAAGATTATATAATAGAAACTTAGTTTTAGAAATAGATCTTTCAAATGAACTTGATATATATTAATGTGTCTCTAGGTCTAGAAAGAAAGCTGAAATTATTTTTAAAAAAAAAAGAAATAAAAGAAGAATATGTTTTATTGGGCCCATTTATTAGATCTATTTATATCGACAGAATATCATCCATGCTATGGTGGTATTGAAGAACTTTTGTATGATACACAAGGATAGTATAGACTTCAACCATAACATCATGGAAACCCCTTTCAGCCTAGAAAAGCTGCACACAAGGCATAGTTAAAGGGATATATCGATTAGTTTTATTTTTAAATACCTTTGCAGCATGACACTGATGTCCTTTTTAAGTTCAATGCCTGATCAACTCAAACAGTTCTGCTTTTCCTATGCAAGGCTGTGCTATGCAGAGTGAACTATAATTACCATTTAAACCAAAAGTACCTGTATGAGGATTTATTTGTTACATTGAAGTTATGTATAAAAACCGCTTTTTATTATTCACAGCCTGCACCTGGCCCTTATGATCATGCTGTGGATGAACGAGAACACACTGTTGAGGAGTGGAAAAGTGAGTAGGGTACACACACACTATGGCTATATTTTTAATTTGCTTTTTTGTCACTTTTGACAGAATATTTCAGGCCGGTACAGTAAAATTTGTTTACACTACATTTGTCAGTGTATATGTTAGGCTGAATGCAGTCCATTTTGGTTACAAACAACCTTTGAACATTGGACCTGCAGCAGTGAACATAAGAGATAGACATAGGACATAAAACTTTGATTTACAGCAGTGTCCAAAATCACCATCTCGGTAGAAACAAAAATCCGAGGTCTTCACTGTTGATGAAATACATCAAAGTAACATCAGTAAAAGTCCTTTTCATCAAAGACAACAGAAAGTTAAGGGTAATCTCTTCTTCATTTAGTCAAAGAGCAAGCAAAAAGATCTGCAGGTTCGTAAATAAAATGTCTAGGTAATATAGTATTTTTCATGTGAAAATAGTTTTCATGTGAAAATATCATAGTTGATACCAGTTTGGTGGATAATTTATGTGAATGATCGATCATATGTTAGTGGCCAAAGCTTTAAAAGCCTGAGGGATTTTTTTTTGTGTGTGTGATTTTTAAACATCAAAGTCAGACATGTCCAAAATCTGGTCGAGGGGCCAATTGCAGCCCATGTTCAAATTTCCATCAACCCGCAGTCTCTGTGGTGTTTCAAATTAACCTAGATCTTCCCGAAAGTTTTCCAGTCTTCTCACCATTTTACGTAGTCTTCAAATATGAAAGGCAGAGTGATTTTGGTACAAGCTTGTTTAGATTTATTTGTGTTCTGAGTGAAGAAATGAAAAATATACCATTTGCAATAAGGATACCATTGAATAGATCATTTGCGTTTAATGCTAGTGATTCAAAGAATGTCAGGCTAAATGGTCGGCCCCAGATATTTTCACCTCACCAAGTCTGGCCCTCATTGCAGAAAAAGTTTGGACACCCCTGGTCTAAGTTGAAAGTAATTAAGCTATTTACAGAGGAGCCAGATTTTAGCAGCTCTTAGCATTGTCTTGCAGGCTTTTATGCAGGGGAACCCTGATAATACGTCCACCCTTGGGACCAAACTCGGAAGATCGTGTTGTCAGGGTGAGCGTGCTATCAGGGATCAGCCATATTTCTTGTCCAAACCCATGCTGATTTACTGAAACAAGGCTAAGGAATACATTTGAAATAAAACAGAGCATACATTTATTATACATGTCCTTATTAGAAGACTCAGACTCATTGACATATTACTACTATACATGGATATATGTAATTGTATGTCTATGGTCAGAATACATCATACGCTAATTCCAGTGACACAAGACCGACACTCCCTTTATCGCATCACTAAAAAATGCTTGCACAGCCGCACCCCTTCCTAGCATGTGCACAGTCTTCTTCACATCATTAAAAAATGCGTGCTGCGCCGCTTGCGTTGCTTATTTTGTATTCAAGGTCTGGATCAATTTGTGCTCTATCACATCTTTCTGGATCTTTTTGGGGAAATGAAAAAAAAAAAATGACATGCCATGAATCTTAAATTTGTGTAATCAATGCCTACACACCACTGCCCTCCTCTTCTTGGTTTCATGATTGCGCCATTGTTGTTTACAAATTACAGACTGTAAATTCTCGACACTTGGGCGCGCTACATGTCACAGTAAATGCAAAATTAGCTAGTGTGCTGTCTTATCTGTATAGTGTCTTTGTTAACAGTATATTATGCTTGCTTAATTAAGAGCTTTTATTTTTTTTTCCTTTCCATTAGATTTGAACAGTTTTTAACCTTGGTAAGCAAGTCGTGGTGGGCGGCAAGATAGGACAGGTGTTATTGCACGATGCGTGGTGATAAAAGTTAAAATGCTGGTCAGTGATGCGTTGTAGTGTAATGTGTAGACCTATGACGCTGCGCGTCCTGCGAAGCCTAGGCTAACCAAGGAGCTTAAGGCTAACATAACATTATGAGAATGAGATCATACTGACTCAGATGTGCGCACTGGGGTAAGAAAGGGGGTGGGGAGGATGGGCCAACGCTTAGTCAATAGTACTGGCAGCAATAGTGCAGAGTGCGAGAAAGCGGGATTTTCATTGTTTTCATAGTACGTAGCCAGCATTAAGCACAGACGACTGACAACCTTCCAGATGGACCGAACGTGCTATGCGGGTTGAGTACGCAAACCCAAGCGTGTTATCGACAATAAATTGGTATGTCTGAAGAAGGGTTGAAACCGGACTTCGTGAAGAGAGTGTTAAGCGGGAGATCGTGTTAAGCCATGATCGTGCTAGTGAGGTTCCACTATATGTCATTACCATTTCATGACAGTGTGAGAACATGTATAATTAATATTGAAAAACACTTTGTTTTCCCCTCTTTTAAGAAGGTTATGAATTTCAGTCTAAGCCTTGTAACTGAAATATGGTTTCTTTCTGTTTCAGCTTTGATATACAATGAGGTGATGGAGTATGAAAACAGAGAGAGGGGAAAGGATCAACAAAGTGCTATGCAAAATCACAATGGTATGAATGGTTTAGGTATGATTAGACAGTTTGCGTATATTGTTGCTGATTTATATATTGTAACTTGAAGCCGTTTATAAGAGTGCAACCAGCTAAAAATTCCCATATTTTGCTGGCTCTCACTTTCTGTAACGGAATAACAGAGAAGTTGAAATTTTATCAGTCAGTTGGAATTTTTACTGAGCAAATTTCTTGTGCTCTGAGATGTATTTGTATTGGACAAATACTATTTTCTTGAAAGTATCTTTACTATTAGTAAAACCCCTGTAAATTCTATACCTCACACAGAAATTGCTGCGAGTTTTGTCTCATGACAGGAAGAATTTGTGGAAGGCGAGATAAGATATTGTTTCTTCCTGCTACATACATTACAAAAGCATTTGCAGGCTCATGAATTTTTTTAAAAATATGATAATTGGCTATTATACAGACATATATCAAAATGCTTATAAAGAGCATTGTTCATATTGAAAATGCACAATTATACTTTCTTTGTGTGTGTGTTAATTCTATGATTTTTGCTGAGTATTTTTTTGATTACAGTACAAAGATTTGTCTTGCAGAGTATTTCTCTTTTAACTCTACTTCATCTGCACAAGTTTATAATGAGACCGTGATTATGATACCAGGGATATTATGATTGGAGGGATTATTCTGCACCCGAAACTTGGGTGCTAGTTGACCGTACAGAGTTCCGCACCCGAAACTCGGGTAGTGATTATAAAGACTTTATTATGCATCTGCGTTTCGGATGCTAAATCTAGTTAATTGTAGAGTTTTGGGTCCAGATCTAATTGATTTATAAGAAATTCTGCATCCAGTTTGGGACTAGATATAGATCTGGTTGATTGTAGAGAATAATGTGCCGTATCTGAGACTTGGTTGTTAGGTGATGGACTGATTGTAGAGAATGATCCACTCGATTAATTTCTAATGTAAATAAATTAAGGTCCCGAAAGAGAACTGCCTGTCAAAAAGTTGAGTACTGGTAACCAGTAGAGATGTATATTGCCCTTTTTAAGAAAAGCTGACAGGCAAGGATGAGAGATTTAGGAGAGTTAGAAAGGCGCTGGTCTTTGACGACTGATATTACCTTGAAGACTATAATCATGTTTTAAAATCCTTTTGGGGTGTAGAGCTGTATCCTTCCCATGAAGTACAATACCATAAACTAGTACAGTGGAACTCTGACATGAAGAAATGGAAGGGACCAAGACTTATTCTTAGTATCAGAATTTCTTGACTCATTTTGCACTGATGCAATACAATGTAGTAGTAAAAAAATCCGTATCCCAAAATGCTGATGTGATAGAATGCGTCATAGTGATGCATCAGTCGTTTACATAAATTCCTAGCAACAAAATTTTGCCACCGAGACTTCCTGTGAGACTTTAACAGGAAGTGAGTGTATTTGGTTTCATGTTTAAAAAAAAAAGGATGTTGATAGCTCACTCATGAAGCTTTTGACATGCTAGACTACAGCCACGTGTTTTTTATGTTTTATAGCGCAAAATGGCTTTCAGTTTTGCAGTCTTTGCTCTCTGATGATAAATCAGATGCCAGTGAATCTGATATTGATGTTGATCTAGACAATAATGGCTTGGAGGAAAATGAAATGTTCTGCAACATGGTAAAGATTACTCCTCGTCCCCCCTACACACCCTGCCCAAACTTTTTATTTCCACCTACATGGACAAAGATACGCCACACCCACCCAGATTGTTTTACTTGAGCCTAGTCTATTACATAAGTATCATGCAAACATTGTCTCGCCTTTAACTGTCAAATTGGAGTTGGCTGACATTACTAGGAGTGGTTGAACAAACAAAAAGCTGGTTGCTCACACAGTGTAACCATCTTTGGCACGCTGCCACATGGTTTTACTGGTCACTTTCTGGGAAAATTATTTCTTTATAAGTGAGATTGGAAAGATTGGCATTTTGCAAATTCCTAGATTTTATTAGAAGAAAGAATAAAGAAATAAAATGGAACTGCATATTCTTTTCTTTATTACCAAAATTTTTGCAACATCCTATTTTGTAATGTCGGTCAGAGTTACGCTGTGTACAGGGCGTTCTGCTGTCCACATGATTTTGCTGTTCTGACAGAGTGTTCTAATGTTCTTATTGACAATGGACATGGAAGTCTGTCATTGTCATCCATTGACTCTTGTCTTGAGTACTGTTCGTAATTTTCATCACCGAACTGCCCTTCTGTGTTTATGATTTCAAACTCAGGCTTTTTAAAAATGATGATAATGGACAGCAGCCACTTACTATTTTTATTTATTTATTTGTTTGTATGTCTGTCTTTTTAAATAAAGGAGATTGATGGGAAAGATAACACCTATAATGTAGGTTTATGATTCAATCCTAGCTATGCCTTCAAGGCTTTCGTGTTATTATACTGACATTGTGAGGAACAGTGCTTGAAAAGGCAATGCTGTCAAAATGTTCAGTTTTGCCCCCCTCAGACCACTTCTTAAAAAAATTCTATATCTAAAACTAAAATAACCGGAGGTTGGGGAATCAGCACAAAGTAGGCCTCTCTTGTCCTCACCCTCCCTCCTTCTTGTTTTCTGTTTGAGGGGATTGTTATTGTCATGAGAAGTGTAGTTTTGTTTAAGTCTGGGCTCGCTTAAATTTAATCGTGGCCAGATTGAATTTTGATCTAAGCATGGGCCAATTTCAGTAAGACAAAACGTTAACCAGGGCTGTCAGAGTTCCGGGGATCCGCGAAATTCCGGGGTTTGCGGCAATCCATGGTTCCGATGTTGCGTTCATGATTGTTGAAATCTCCAGTATTACTAAATTTACAGTATTTTCTCTGCTAGCAAATATCCACTACAGAACCATAACCGGAGCAGGGTTATTTGCCGGATTGGATTTATGTTGGCCGAGGTGAAAATGACTTGTGAAATCATAGCACCACGTGATAATAGATTACTCCTTTGGCATATAAGAGAAATGCAAACTTGGCAGCTCACCCCAAAAAAGATCCTTAGCCACATCCAGGAACGCATTTTGAATCTTATCTTGCAACCTACATAGCTGATGGAAAGGAGTGGAAGATTGGTGGATATTATAAATGTCATTAGTAATTACAGTTTAGAGTGTTTTGAAAAAACTTGTTTTAAAGAGCGCTTTGCCTGATTATTCTGTGGGGGGTAAGTCCTGGTCCTTTAACAGTATTTGAGGTCAATAGATCTAGATTAGATCTAGACCTGGCTTTGGATTTTCTTCGTGATTAGACATCTATAAGATCTCAGTGTGGCCTGTCAGTGCGATCGTTTAAATGGTTTGGTGTTTTTACATCAACTAGATTTATGCTATTGCTAGTGACTACTCTTATTAGACTACAATTGAGATCTAGATCTAGTCTAGTTGCACTGTATTAGGTGTACTTGTCTTGTGGAAGTACCATTCTGCCAATCAGTATTAGTCATCATTGACATTAGTCTTGATTAGAATTTCTTTTATTGTTTTTCAGTATGACAAAACATTCAGTTTGCTTTTGTATGTGATTAGGTTTTTGTGGGATGAAATGTGAGTTGTATGTATTATTTCGTATGCTGGCCGACTAAGTTCAGGGGTTGGCTCAATTTTGCACTGACAGCCTTGGTTAACTTAGTGTTGAAAACAGTAATTGATCGCCTGTGACAATACATGAACTGACATCAATTCATGCAGTGGTCTTTTGCAATATGAAGTAGCCTACAAGTTACGATTAAACTAGTTTGGTTTTTCTGTGAGGGGGGGGCGGGGAGGAAGGAGAGGGGACTGAAACCACTTTGCACTTTGGCTTATCATACCAAGTACATTATCAAAGAAAGGGACCCCCGTACCATTCATCACTCACTCGCTCGCTCACTCACTCGCTCTTTCATCCACCAGTTTATTTGTATGCTTCTTTCATTTTCAAACACTTTGAGCTATCTTTTAAATTGTTCACTTAAAGTGAAGTAAACTTTGCATAAAAAATGTCGACACATGAAGATATCTCACTGGATGAACATCCTACTCCGATTGTGAACAACATCCTATTGGTAAATGTAGTTTATCACACAGACTTGCAGTGATAGCATGCATAGCCAACAGTGCCTACTGCGCATGCGTGACTCAGGTGTAAATACTCTTGACGGCATTCAACACCCGAAACTTGGGTGCGGAATAACACTCCAATTGTGATTTCATGTCACTGAATGACAGTCTTGTTTTGTGGTGTCTTAAGTATCAGTACCTGTAAGTTGTGTCCCAGTGCTTCAAAGCAATTATGAGTTGTGCAGCACTCGATGTTTCTATTTTTCTATTTTAGAATTAAACTAGAAAATTTGAAGTTGTTAGCAATATTGTCTGTTATTCAGTCATATAAGACTGCAGATTTGTTTTTCTTATAAGAAGGTAAATAGTAGAAAATGGACAGACAGAGTAGTAGTCTTGGATGCGAGTTATATATGTAATTGTTTTGCAACATTTTTAAAATGGATTTGTAATTGCTTTGCAGCCATCTTGTGGTAACTGTGTCTTCTGTCTTCAGCAGATGGAATGAATAGTATGGAGACAGGGGCAGGGGACAATGCAACATCGAGAGCAGCAGCCTCAGCAACAAATGCACAGAATCACCACTAATGATGGCTTTTGTACATAGATCTCTCCCTGTCACTCCCCCCACTCCCCCACCATCCGTAAGTCCAATCATCCGCCCACTCTGCCCTTCCATGTCACCTCACCATGCCCAGGTTCATCACGATGTTCACTGTTTAGTTTTGTATACACCTGTAAATGGAATCATCATCATCATCATGCACAAGTTGTTGATTTTTAGATTAAAAAAAAACACTTCTTTTTTTGTAAAATTAATTAATAACTATGGTTTACTTACCCTGGAGTACGGATTTTGTTGTCCATGAGCAATGAAAATTAGCCATGGGATAATAGGATAATTGTGATGTGCACTTGAAATTGGTGGATTGTATACTTCTTATTTGGCATGACTGCATATTTGTATGTCGCAAGAATTGCTCTCAAAATAAAAAGATTTCTCCATTCTTTCAGTGTTAACCTTCAGCTGATGACATGGCTTGTTAACTTGATATCTCAGAGACTGGCTACCACTTTGAGTAAAAGTTTCCTTTGGCCAGTGGTGTTTTATTAGTACCGTTACAGTGGTCATTATGAAAGTGATGAAAAGCTGCAGATGCAGATAGTAAAAGTGCAATATGATGTGATTTGTCTGTTTAGTTTTGAACTTAACAGTTAGTATATTCCACTGAAAAGAAGAAGGAAATAGACTTGTCCTTGTTTGACAAAACTTGTTGAATTATATTTTTGTTTATCAAGGGAATAGTTATTTTATCATGCACTTCAGTCAGCCCTATGTGCTGCATATCCTGCTACAGATCACAGTATCCAAGAGACAATATGTTGATATGGAAGAGTTACTAGATGGCGTTGGCCATTCCCCAGCAGTAATTGGTAATGTTTGAAGCACCTGTTAGTTTCAAATGAACTGATGAACAGGATTGTCTCTCAAAGGAAATAATCTCCACAAAAGATGTTCTCTCAAAAAAATGTTAGTAAGTAGTATATTCTGTTGACCTGAGACTATTCAGTGTTAGTATGTTGAGGCATAATTCCATTCCATGTTACTGTTATGTTCAGTTACATTTCTGAAGGATCTTGCCTCCCATTTATCTAGGTCCTACTCTGTCAGTTTTAAAAGAATAAGGCAGTGAATGGCTTCGAATGCATTGTTTACTGTCATGTGATAACATGATATACTTGCGGGTTGTAAAGCCATTGTGTAAACTCAAATAGCAGGGATATTGTGATTTCATGTCTTTGAATGCCAGTTTTGCATATTCTGTCTGAAATATCCACAACTACAGACAGTGTACTAAGTTTGCCAGTGGTCTTTATCCATTACGAGTGATGAAAAAATACTCACTTTGTCATTCATAACATTCAGATTGTAAGTAATACTGTAACTAATATCTACTTACACAATAATGGGTGCCAGTGACCAGCCATTCATTTTGGCAGAGTCAGTGCACTGTATCCTGTTGTGGATTATCTATGAAAAGAGATTTATAACTTTCTCCAAGAATTGCTGTACATATTTAGCAAAATGAGTGTGTCTGCAATACAATGATTGTATTTATGAGCGAAAGGAGAGGTAATATTGTTGAGTCTGATCCCACATTAGTGAGTGCCATTGGAACTATAACATTGCAGTCTCGATTTATGGTGTGATGACAGGGATGCAACGTTATAAGTTTGATGCCCACTCTGGTGGGAATAATTAAAGAAATATCATAGATTTTCAACTACACAGCTTTATAAAAGACATTTTGTTGGTTCATTATGCTCATGAAGGACGAGCAGTATTCCTATGCATTTGTAGACTTGTGTTTCTGATGTTACAACAGGCACATTAGAATTCAAACATTTACTCCTTTTACTCACACATTTTTAATTATAATATGTATCTCTAATTATACCAACTTTCTTTGCTTTTGTTGACCCTAAAGTGTGCCAGCCTTTTGTTGATGAACTGGAGTTTGTATTTATTTCGTACAAATCTAACATAAAATTTATTATGCCAAGTCCTAGCAATGTGAGTAAGATTTTATGCTAAAGCAAGTAGACAGCTGATACCAATTGATCTGCTCATCAAAGTGCAAACTGAAAAGTGCAGCGGTTGATTTCCAGATTTTAAGTCAGAAACAGCAGGGCTTACAATCAAGGTGAATATTATTGTCTCCAACTGTTTCTGCTTGTCAGTGAGAAAGTTATAGACCAGATTTGCTACGTTATGCCAAAGTGCGCATTTTGGTCCAGTTCTCTGCACCAGCCATATAATTTTAGATTTAGGATAAAAAATAGTATTATGATTAGCTCACAGTTACAGAGCTTTGTTTTGTCCTGTGAGCGGTGCAATTTTATAATGATGCTTGGTTGAATTTAGTCATTATTGTCCCACATTTTTGTTCCCACTGGAGGAGGATGATGCATTAACACAATGTCTTGGACTACTTGTGTGAGCTTTTCCACTGTGTTTGATTGTAAATTATTTACTTCATGCATTGTGCTTGCAAGTTGACTTTTTTAATATATATATTATATATATATATATATATATATATTGGTAAAGTCAGATCATTTTGTGAGGTTTGTACATGTACATAATATGAGCTGGTTCTTTTCACATCATGAAGAAAAAAAAAATTGTATTTATAGTAATAGTTGTAATGTATGTTTGTGTTATATTCACAGAAAGGCAGGTTGTACATATGACAGTGACTTTGTTGAAGAGGAGAGTTGTAGGCTTGTACTGATGACTAAGTTTTTTTTTTGTTTTCTTTTTTTCTTTAAAAGAGGATAAAGGCTGTGGTTTTTATGTCTTGATAACACTGAAAGGTTTGGGAGCGGAAGAAGCTTAAATATAAAGAGCCCCCCCTTTTTTTTTTATTGCTCTCCACAGAAGAGCATTATAATTTGAGAACAGCGCTGTTTGTCAAATTCTTGAGTTGAGAGTCAGGACATAAACGTTTAATGGACCTTTCATCTGCCTTGTTCTGTCATGAAATGTGTGCGGCAGAACTTAAATATCGAAGCACATCTTCATTCATAATAGCATAATTAATTTTTCTACAACATTTTGGTTTGATACGGTAGTTGACAAAGTAGAAGAGGGAAAATAAGAGGGAATCAGAATTGCAGTGATAATTTCTTTCATTTGCTCTATTGATCCTTTTTGAATGTTAAGTTAAAAGTGGACTTTTTAACCGTGGGAGGGAAAAGGCAGACTGCAATCCCATATACTGTGTTAATACTTCAGCACCAAAATATTTTGCTGAAAGCTGGACAAACTGCCTGAGCTATCAAACTCTCTGAAAGTATTCCTTGACTTAATAATGCATCTAATCACTTGCTTGAAGTTGTAGCAAGTATTCTGAGGCAATTATCAGCAAAAGATGATAAACAGTCCAAATAGTGTGAAGTTGATCGTAAGTGTATTTTAGTACAAAAGGAAGATGAACATTTGACTTGTGAGAAGTTGAATTTGTAGATTGTATATCATTATTCTGGGTTGTGTATTTTCTTCTTATATCATTTTATGTGATTATGTTATTTCTTCATTCATTTCCAGTTGTTACTGAATCTCTGGTAAGTCCGATGTATCTCAACAAACTCAGTATGTCAGCAGTGTGTATAAATTCATAGTCTGCTAACAAGAGTTCTTTGTGGAGATGAAATTTTATGTTGTTTCATTCCACTTTAATGTGCTAATAAGCCTACAATAGATATATCAAAATTTGGAAAAGTGCTCCAGAATCCTACAACATTATAATCATCAGCTGATTATAGTTTCTAATGAGTATGAAGTTAAGATTTATGACATAATAGAATGAGAAGAAAATTTCTCTTGTTGAACAGTTTGACTCTTGACTGCTGCAGATGCATGTATTCAATATATGAATGCATATTTACAGTTTCTGGTTAGCCAGAACATAGCTTTTCTTAGAAATCTTGTTTTGCCCAGTTGTTTAGTGTAGTTTATAGTTAAAACTGGATCTCTTTTTTGCATGCACCACAAAAACAGAGACAATATACCAAATGGCGTTAGATCACCTGTCAGTCTTACTAGTATACTTGCATAATTTCTTTGTTCTGGTTCTTGTTGGGTTAGAATATTCTGATTCAGGAGCCATAGCCATTAACGGGGAATCTCATGAGTTTTTCTTCTGAAAACAAAAAGAAAGAAATCGTTTATGATTGTTCATTTTCATGTGAAGTGAATTGAGACAGATCTTTGTCCTGATAGGGAAGTCATATCTTTGACAGAGGTAACTGTAGCGATGTCACTGAAACATAAGAGTATAGAACTAAACATAGCATTTTAAAAGAATGAGTCTGGATCAGCTGTGCGTGAGTGAATTGTAATTTGTTAACATTTAAAAGTGTACAGTCTTTTTTATCTTCTTGTTACTTTTCAGCACATTGTGTGCAGTTGTAGTATTTTGTGTCACACTTCCGCCATGAGGAAAACTTCTTATCCCTGGTCTATAATGGGCAGCAGAAGATTTTTAAGAGTTCATTTGCAGCTTTGACTGCATTGTTCTATCAATGCACACCCATTTTCTGCACATTGATTATTTTCAACCAGGTTGCTTTGGTGACATCACCAAATTTAAAGGTGATGTGATTTTCACCAGCTCAAGATGAGCTTTCTCTTTATGGTTCAGTACTATGGGAGCTCAGGCCTAGGGACACAGAGAAGTGATAAGTTTGCTATAGTTTCCCACTCAGTAACAGTGAAATCACACTAAGAGATCAGCAGATGTTCACAAAATAAATAGTATAAATTGTGAACATAATAGATCAACAACATATCAGTAATGGATAAATTAATTTCTAAATTTTTCCTGGATTATCTTCATTGTCCAGCAAGAGCTGTTTTATTTCTTTATGGCAATAGCAGGGCAAATTTGTATTTATTGGGTGCTTTTCAGATATGTATTCAGTGTAGCTTCAGGTTGTTATACAGCCAAATATCAGAGAAAAAAAAAAGGTCAAAAGATAGTACGCCTCTACCTCTTACACTGAAAAGGTCTTTTGATTCTCAGAATATACAGTAAATACAGGCTGGTTGTGGCCAAGAAAGCATTAGAAAGATATGATGTAGCAGAGGAAAATTAAGTGTAAAGGAAAAATTTGTCCGTCTCCCATGATCCTAATACTGATGTGTGAACATTTTCAGAGAGATGATATTAATTTATGAGTGTATGTATGAGGTGGAATAATGCTCAGCATGATCAGAGAGCTTTTGTAAATGACTTTAAATAATAGCAATAAGTAGAACATTGTGTGAATTCAGTGTTTTGGTATTGTTATCATGTGGTCATGATGTCACTTGCCTTCTGTTTGAAACTCATCTTTATGTATACATGTAGGCAGGTGATAGTGGTAAGCCGTCACAGGCATGGATTACCAAACTTCTGATTTTGTATTGTCATAACTTGTATGGCATAGTGCTGTGTGGTCCGGTCTCTGCATTTGTTTACATACTGCACAATACCATAACAGATGTGATGTATCTTTCATCATTTTCTCAAATGTCATTGATTTAAAAAAAAAAAAAAAAGATTTTGAAACAAAAAAAATATGAAAACATGAAATTGAAATGAAATAAAATGTTGATGTAAAGTGTGAGGCTTAGTTGTATGGTCAAAACTGAACTTGAAGCTTGCAGATGTGATTGGGACATTCTTTGACAATGATACGCCAGTTAAATCAAAAGACAGAAAATGAGAAATTATACATATACATGTACTATATGATGCACAGCCAGTAGCAGAACAGCTTCAGTTTTCTCCCCCATCCTTCAAGATTTCCTGAGTTTGTTTCTTTTTTTTTTTACTGAATTTTAGGCTAAGGTATCAATTTTGTCACAAAAATTTTATTTAGAAAATCTTAATATTCCCGGTTAGTTTGCTCACACAGCACACAGTAAATGTATAAATAATTATTGTGATAAAACCAAACGAAAGCAAGGCAATATTTGGTGTAAAGAAAAAAAAAATACTCCCAGAGGGACCTAATTTCTCAAAAAAAGACAGTTACACACAGTGAATGATGGTTTTTCAATGTTCATTTTGTTGTCATTTGATAGAAACTATTTTGAGGGATAGAATTAATAAATTGGGGGAAAAAAAAAGCCTAATTGTGACTCGTCCAACTTAAAATTATTACATGTAATATCTTGAAATAGCATCCCGCGCCTTAATCACCAAAGCATGTGGATGTGTCACATTTGTGAGTATGTTTTCCATTCTTTAGGTTGACAAGCTTTTCTATCCACTTTAATTTTCAAAAAAGGTGTTTAAGATTTTAGCTGTCTCCGTGATGCACTATAGACCACATGTACTTGCTTTTAAAAAGAAAATCATGTGCCTATTTTATAATAGCGACCTATTTTCAAATAGTTATCCTGGAAGACTTTTCACCTCATCCGTGCATACATACAAAATATTGCTTTTTTTTTTTTATCATTTATGTCAGGTTCGAAGAGATAATAACAAGGACAAACATAATGGTAAAAGTAACACAGCAAGACTAGTTCTGCGTAAATTTGCCATTTTCATTTTAGTGGCAGTTCTTTGTATCTATATTGGGAAAACAGCGGTAATTTATCTGTTGCTTTCCACTGAAGAACTCATCACACATTATGATATCCCCCAAGTTGTAAAATATTTAACTTAATATTTAAGTTGTATAATATTTCTGGAATACCAGAATCCTCTCAGAAAAGTGCTCTTTTACTTTGTGGAAAAAGAAAAATAGGAAATAAAAATGATGTACATGTATGTATGTTGGGGTGGGGGGGGGGTGGGGGAGAGAAACGAAAAATGAATTTCAAGCAAGTGTTTGCATAGGAGATAAGTCAATACGAGGTAATTCTCTAGACCCTCACAAATGTTAACGGACACGATGGAGAAGTGTCTAATCATGCTTAGGCTTGGCTAGTTTTCGTAAATGTGTATAGTTTATTATAACTGAAGCGTCTAGCGCCTACTTAACTTAGTAAGTCTTCACATCAATGCAGATTTATCACGTTACCATTTTCCTATCCCATTTTTGAATTAATCAGTTACATAAGGTTTGGTCGGTAAGCTAGTGCAGTGGGGGCGTAGTGGTTCTGTGGTTCAGCATCTGCTTCAGAAAGTGAAAACAACTCACGTCGGTGAGGTTGCGGGTTCTGCATGACTCCCGGGTCCTCTCATTGGGGGATGGAAGGACACGAAGATTGAAAGACCTGCATTTTTTCAGTGACTCAATGGTCCCGTGGCTTTCTCTGGGTAGGGAAGCCCGACGTCTAGCTTTCTCGGATAAAGGCGAATATATTTCGGAGGTCCTGTGTGTACGTTACACATGTTAAAGAACCCTTGGCAGTTCAAAATCGATGAAAAAGTAGGCTGCATGCCGCTGTCGGGGCAAAATTTCCAAATTTCTGCCCACAAAAATTGTCAGCAAAAACAGGCAATCTCTTAAAAAAAGCCGAGATGATCCTACTTTCTTAGGATTGAAAGGCTTAAGAAAAACAAACTAGTGCAGTGGGTAACACACCAGTTGCAAAGTCCGAATCATTTTCATTACATACCTATTAGAACTCCAAAACTATCTGACAATGACATGGGCTCAAGTTCTGCTAGAACTTCAAGACTACACGAACTTCAGTCCATCTAGCCATTGCCTCAACACAGAGATCAGCAAAAACTTACCATGACTGTTTGTTGTATTTGTAGTGAGCGCTTATAAAATCATGTACTTGAAATACGAGGGTTGTCTGGAAAGTAATAAGAAAATAGCCATAACTTTCAGACTAATCAATATTTTTAAAATCTGTAAAACGGAGTGCAACAAGAAATTTAAAACACTTTCTTCTGGCCAGATATCTGCATCAGTGTTGATCGAATTCTATCATTATGTCAAATTAAACATGGCAGCCCCCATTGCAGAATGGTCAAAGGTAGAGGTGAGAGAGGTTGTGCGATTTTTGCATGCAGTAGGAGAAAATCCTACATAATTCACAATGAAATTGTTGCTATATATGGTGAGAATGCAATGAGCAAAAGTCAGATACATGTATATATCATTGGTGTACTTTGTTCAAGGCAGGCCGTACCAGCCTGGAAGACGAAACTCTTCAAGACAGGCACAAAACGTTTGCTCGCATTGATGAGCTCATTTGAGAAGTTACGTGATTGAAAGTTCGAGACATTGCTTCAGTTCTTGAAATTTCAAAGAGAATTGTTCATGAAATTTTGTATGTGGACTTGGGTAGCGGAAGTTTCGGCTAGGGGGGTTCCAAACCAGCTGACAGACGATCATAAGCTGCAGGGAGTAAATGTTTCACAGAACCTTCTGGATCGGTGCAGACAAAGTGGTGGTGGTGATGAGAATCCTTTAGCTGAAATGGGAAGAACATTTTGATAAATGGTGATGAGACGTGGGTGCATCATGCAATGCCAGAAACAAAACGGGATTCCATGACTCATCTCCGCCCACAAAAAATAGTTCATGGTGCAGCATTCGGCAAAAATAAAACTTACGGCTACCGTATAGTGAGATGCTGAATGTGTCCTTTTGTTAGACATTTTGCCCATGGACAATGTATTAATGCTGCTCCTTATTGTGAAACACTTATTGTGAGAGAAGCTATGTGCCGCAAGAGGCCGGGACTTCTGAGCAAGGCCGTCATTCTTCAGCATGACAACGCAACACCTCACAATGCAAAATTGACTAGAGGATGGCTTCATCACTATGGATGGGAGATTTCATAACACCCATCCCATAATCCCGATTCCCGACATGGCTCCATCAGATTATCACCTGTTTGAGCCCTACAACGCCATCTTGGAGGAGAAAAGTTTGACTGATACTGATATGACATTCTTACTGAAGAAATGCGAGATTGGTTCTCATCGCTGGACGCAAATTTCTTCAGAGAGGGTGTCTGTTCTCTGGCTCAGCGCTGACAAAAGTGTGGAGATCTCCAAAGAGGCTACATTGAAAAGTAGCCAAAGAATGACAATATGTGAATTTTTTTTTTAACAAAAGAGAACAAAATAAAAGAAAAAAAAACTCTGCGCAGAGTTTTACTCCGCATTTAACCAAGAAGTGCCAAAGGGCGATCTGCCGGGGTGTTACGTATTGTGTACTTCGCATGTGAATTACGTGTTAGATAGCTGTATTATACAGTAAGAGGAAATTCGTCTCGTACGTGTAATGTCATTTGTGTCTACACGGTCATTTCGGTCATGCACAGGCCTACTTTGCATATTAGTTAAGTTTTAGATAGCTACAAAACGGTAGCACGATATTCGTTTCATACATGTATTATTCCCATTTTTGTCTCACTGTTATTTCTTGAATATGAATCCATATCTTAGTGAAAATCTTGTATTCTGTTTCTTCCGGCACTTTTATGGTTAAGACCATTACATACAGTGGTCGACGTCGAGGCGCCCGGCGCAATTTTGTATAACACTTGTCCCCTCTCCCCCCTTATACACCCCTCAACCCCCTCCCCAGTGCAAACTTCTTTGGATAAACGACTGAAGCAGACCATCGTGTATGCGCCAAATTACGGTATCTTGAGAAAAAAAAAAAAAAGGTAAAAGCCATATGAAACACTGTTGTTGAGTCTTAGAGTACGAACGCATGGTTTTTCCTTCCCAAAATAGTAACTGGTGAGACGGTTGCCACATTTCTTGATCAAATTAAAAGCACAACTAATGAGAGTTACAGGGTAATATTTGGTATCAAACTGCACTAGAATTCGGCGCCCGATCGATCTGTAGAGTCAGATTTGTGAAATATTGAGTTTCACACCCGAAGTTTTTCTTAATCTAAGTCTCTGGTCAAAGGTCAAGTGAGCGAAACTGAGAATGGCGGCATTTTTTGTTTTTAGTGACAGTAGACTAAGGTCAAGGCCATAACCATAACCGACGTTACACATGACAAAGAGGAAAATATTTAATCGATAGAATAAGCGATCATCGACGGTCATGGGAGCCGGTTAACCGTTAACCGTCGGTCACGAACATTGTCGGTCATGCACAGGCCTACTGTCCAGTCAAGAACAGTCCAAGTGGAAGAGGGGGTGAGGGTGGGGAGGGGGGAGGAATTGTTCAATACCACTACCACTGCCGCCAGCTGGGAATGGGACTGTAGTTCCAGATCACTTTAACATACATGCACAAGTAGCTGTTAGCTTTGTAATGTTACTGACATTTTTTTAAAAAATCTATTTATTTATGTATTTATTTTTATTATTTATTATTTATTTATTTTTTTGTAATTTTATTTATTCTTTTTTGTTTTTAAACGTCTTCTGTAATCTATTCTTCGAGAGAGAAGATGCAATAAAGATAGCTACGAATACAGCGGTCACTGCTCATCAGTCATGTCATAGGCATAGTCCATTCAGCACAGTTAATACGTATGGCAATTGATGATGCACTCCACTGATGATTCCCAGGACATGGACAGTTTAAGAAAGGCGCACCCATGCACACACATGGTATGAATGAGAAAGAGAGAGAGAGTACAGATTAAACAAGGACAGAAAAGTAACCAAAAGAGAACATGCATACAGATTACCAGAGCAAAGAAAAGAAAACAAAACATGACAAGTTTTTAAAAAGATGGACTGTAGGCAAAAGATCGACTTATCAACGAATGATGTCGACCCCCCCCCCCCCTCCCATATCCACCTCCCACCCCTCCTGTCCTTTCCCCCTTTTTTTCTTCTTTTATTTTTTTTTTAATGAGGTAACGAAGTATCTGGACCCGTTCCACGAAAGAAAGATCGACTTACCTGGATTCAGCTCTTCCGCTGGCGAAATGTATTATATGTAGTGCATGTAGCATAGTTCTTGTTGTCGTCATAAGACTAATGTTACATAGTGGCATCTTTTGTGGTCGACACAGACTTATGAGATTTTAGATAGCATGTTGGAAATATTTCATTCCAGAATGAATGACTATTAGGAAAATCTTACAAGGCCATAATACATTGAATCGAAAATAAAGTAAAATGGGTGAGATTTGAGGGCTATGATGAATGATTTTGCGTTCTAATTAGTTTATGGGGCACTGAGCAATATGAAAACTAGAAAGGAACACAGATGGAGAGAAAATAATAATATTATGTAACATGAGAATGAATGAATTATGCATGTAACTACATATGTGAAGGAACCAGGAGATAGAAAGAAGGCAAGAGACTCATGTAAACAGGAACAGAAGGAACATAAATAAACAAAGTGAAAGAGAGAAAATAATGCAAGACAGAAAAAGGAAAAGTGATGGTAGAACGTAATGGTTTTACACTAACTAACAGCAAAAACTAGAATGTGCAATGAGCAAAACAATCCACAGACTGATTAGTAAATACAGGTGCGTTTTGAGGAAACTGGACGGGGGAGATGGACATAAATTTAAAGACAAAAGGAAAAAAATCTAGAAAAAAGGGTCAAGGACCACACACACACGAAAAAAAAAAAAAAAAAAAGAGAAGAGGGAAATGGAGATGAAGACAAAAACAAATGATGCCTTTTTTTGGAGTGAAGGATACTGCCAATGACAAAGATGAAGAGAATATTTACATTTCATTATGAACATTTAATCTTTTACATCTATTGATTTAATATCCAGGTACGTATCAGGAAGTGGCAGCCTGAAGGAGAACTCAGATATTTTGTCCAGGTT
>JBCEWB010000011.1:702168-713496 GCA_039654565.1 Peronia peronii | reverse complement strand
TACGTCATCAGTTTCTGAGTGCCGTAAGAATAAAGTCAGAAATAAAAGTTACGGCTGCCGTAAATGTAGCCACTGCGTTTTTTCTTTCCTTCATTGACTTTATTAAATATCTTTTACCGAACGAACTAATCTCAGATCCACTCTCGGTTCCAACGAACCAGAAGTGTAGGCAAGCTCACAATAAATTGCTTGTCTACATAGAAATCTAGATGAAATTCGAAATTGCTGTCAGCTGACAAGAAATAAATAAGTGTACTGTAGGCTATATTATGCTACATAATAGGGGTAGGGCAAGGTGTGGACACACGGGAGAAGATGAGCAGAGAGAGGGGAGGGGGAAGGGGTGGCAGCCGACAAACAGCCGAAGCATGGGAGAACATGATACGGGATCAAAGAGACAAAGCCGCCAGAACAGATAGTGGGTGGGAAAAGTAAAGAGTGGCTGTTTTGACAAGCACTACATCTGGTTGTGGTACGTAAGCACACAATCAAGCATCTCTGTCCACCCTTGCCCCTCTCTACCTCTGAATGAAAGCACTGATTTCATGTAAGGCTTGTTGAGCAAGTGCAATTTTTCCATGCAGTTTTGTGTACTTTGTAAGCGGCTGGGTTATGTTTGCACCACCTGGGCTGCTGGAATCGGACAAGACTGAAAAGGGGTGGAAAGAGGGGGGGGGGGGGGCGTGCAGAGGGAAGGTTGTGTATAGAGGGGGGATTGACTTGTGTAGAACTAACACAGCGCGAGTGAGAAGATTGTAGCCAGATCTAGATCTTATTTCATTCACTGAAGGACACTGCTGGTGAAAGCATCTCAGACTTACAGTTCTACATAAAGTACAAACTTGCGAATCACAATTTTCACTTTGTAAAGACATGGCATCTTCAAGGTATCAAGAGACAATGTCTCTCATTTGAGATTAAATTAAAAATTATCGAGGAAGTTGAAAGTGGACACAGAACTAAGGCTGACATCTGCAGAGAATATGGCATTCCAAAAAGTTCACTATCTACTTTCTTGAAAGATAAAGAGAACATCCGAACAGCGATTAAACAAGGAACTTCAAAGCAGAAGCGATTGCGCACATCACCACTTGATAATGTTGATGAGGCATTGCTCATTCTCAGACATGTAGATCAGCCAATTACTACCGGACTACTACAGATTTCAAGTGAGACACGAGATCGTGTTCAAAGTTGTAAGTGGAGAAGCCGCATCTGCAAATAACATTGACACATCAGAATGGGACAAGCAACTAGAGTCCATATTGAAAGACTATCAGCTTTGTGACATCTTTAACGCAGACATGACAGGATTGTTCTATAAATGTCTGCCAAGCAGATCATTTGCATTTCAAGGTGAAACCTGCACTGGACAAAAAGTACCTAAACACAGGATTTCAATACTTTGCGCAGCCAATATGGATGGGAGTGAAAACCTGCCTCTCCTTTCAAATGGAAAATTTCAGAAGCCAAGATGTTTCAAGGGCACTGGTTTTCTCCCTGTTACATACAAGTACAATAAGAAAGCCTGGACGACGGGCAAGATCTCTGAAGGTGAGAAAGCTTGACAGACGCGTCCTTCTCCAAGGACACAGTGTAGCTTTGATTTTAGATAACTGCAGCGCTCATCCTTAGCTCACTGATTTGCGAGCCATAACAGTTTTCTTCTTGCCACCCAACATGACGTCCAAATTGCAACATTGCGTTCAAGGGATAATAAAAAGTTTTAAGACTTTTTACCGCAAGCGAGTGCTACGAAAGTACATCAAAACTTATGAGGAGACAGGAGGGACTGAATCCCACTTCCAGATGTCATTGCTTGATGCCCTGTACATGGCCCGCGCATCCTGGGATGAAGCTGACCGGTCCAAAAGTGCTTTAAGCTTGCTGGCTTTATAAAAGAAAGTGAGCAAGACTCTGCTGCTTCGTCAACCTCAGAGGATATAACACCCCCTCAACATACAAACGATGTCAGTGACTTGATTCATCAGTTCGCCACCCTCACAGGTCCAAGGAAGGAGTACAAACTGCGGAAAAAATGTCACTCACAGACATTGCTGCATCAGTGCAACTATCTACTGAAGACAACGATGAGAGGATGAGGATGACGAACCTGTGCTCCCTCAAGTTTCAAGCAGCGCTGTTGTCCAGGCTCTGGCACAAGTGCGTGCTTTTGTCATGTAGTAAAGTGAGAATGCATCCTCAAGCAAAGCATGAAAATTCAGTCCAAGAGCTTGTCCATGTCGCAAAAAAAAAATAAACGACAATTGGTTCCTTTTCCAGCGCATTCCCCAAGCAACCCTTCCCAACTGAATTGAAATAAAAATATGAAATCCCCTAAGCTAAAGTACTGTTAGACCCAAAACAGTGGTAAGCCACAAGCCAGGAGGACCTGGGACAGCATGCTACCCTGTAACTAACATGCATGGGCTACATTACTTGAAAAAAAAAGAAACGAACTTCACATGCAACTTGCACTACGATTTTGCTACAAAGGTCCTTGCAGAAGTTTGATAAAAACAAGGGAGGTAATCATGTAGTAATCTGACTCTGGTTACTTCCCTTAGGAGGGGGCGTATAACCTTGGCTCCAACGAACCTTGCATCCAACGAACTTTTAAAAATGACTGAACTAGTTCGTTACGTCCAAGGTCTACCGTATAGACTGTCAATAGAGTCCCCTTAATTCGAATTTGCTGGGACCACCCTACTGGATTCAAATACAGAGTTCAACTTCCAGTTTTAATAAGGGGGGCAATTATCTGATGACTGGGGCACTTATTTTCATTAATTTATCACATGGTAATTTTATTTTATAAAGAAATCACTCTATGGCTTCTGAACTTTCCCTTTCTCCTAAATTCAAGCCCACTCATAGATTGGATTGTTAGCCCTAATAAGCCCTTGAAAGAGAAAGTAAATAAAACTAGAGGCAGAATGGTTCTGCAGTGTTTAGTGCTGGAAAAGACCATACATGTGATTTTTGAAAAGAACTGTTGATGAGTAGGTTTTAGCCCTGAAAAGGACTGCAGTGCTAATAAAGTCTTATTCCTGAAAAGGGCTGTGAAGTTTTAGCCCTCAGAAGGGCTATAAATAAAGTTTTAACTGTAAAAGCGGTTCGGGGAGGCCATCACATAGTCTCTGAGGGTGTTTATATAAAGCGAGTAAACCGCAAGCAAAAAACCGAGCACGATGTAGAATCTGGCCTATCCCGTCATGGTGCTAGTCATGCAACCAAGACAGTGATCATAGCACAGGCACAATGCCCTAGCAAAGTGTTCCCAAAATACTTTGGAATAAATGTACATGTAGTATATAGTACTAATGCTTGTATATCTGTAGTGGATTGTAGGCTCTGCTGGGATGCCTGATTATTGATCAAACACTCGGGAGCACTGGTCCCCATATGCTGCCATCCCATAGTAAGAAGATACTGATTTTCTGTGGACATACTACGACTGGTGGGCAAATGCTCTCTAAGTCAGGACAAAAGTTGATGACAAATAAAATGTAATAGGAATTCATTACAAGGCTGACCTTCTGTGAGCCTGGCTTTGCCACCTGTGGGCTGGCACAAAACTGTTGAACATCCGACACACAGCACGACTGTCTGGGCATGGGAGAAAACTGTTGTGATTTTGTAGCAGCCTGGGAAAAAAAAAATTATTACACATTTAACCCAAGGAAATAACTTACCATGACCAAGACATCTTTGCCATACTCCATACAATTTTTTTTTTATTCAGATCATTTGTAAAGTTCTTTAAAAAATGTTCATCCCTGTAACATGGCTCTGTTCTACATTTTAAAAAAAAAAAACTTGATTTTTTCATAAGTCCCAACAGAAAAGACAAAATCTATGACTTTAAAATGTGAATTAAAATAACAGGAGCTGTTTTCATAAATTCTGAATCTAATTAGAAAACAAATCTAACACACCACTTTATAATATGCATGAAAAATGACATCAAACTGAAATAAAAGACGGGGGATGTGAAATTGTTTTTAGTGAAAGGCCAAAAAATGTTTGTGCCATAGCATTCTCAGCATTCGGTCAGACATGGTCCAAATGCATGTCATACAAAAACTCAATCCTACCAACCCGCATTTTGCGAGCTTCCCCTGGATTATGGGTTGGAGATGCTTTATTCAAACAAGATCACGAAAACAAACCACAGACAAAAAATTCATATCAAAGGAGTAACCTTTACAACTGCAATTGTGTTCACTTCGTTCCTTACGTTTAAAATACAAAACGATTCTTCAACAGACCTAATGTCCACAACTGATGGATCTTAGGTAGAGCTCTGGTCATTCAGATTTATATAACAGCATATTTGTATTGTGGTGATCTCGATCTAAACCAGGGAAAATCTTTGCTACTGAGAGACGATGATGTTACTAATGATTCAATGTCAGTAACGCTGATGGTATTGCTAAGATTTGAGAAATTTCTCTACAATGTAACAGTGTTCCGCTCAATAATGATTTATTGCCATGGAGATATTTTTCATATGAATTATGTTCACAAAAAGACACCGTTGAGACACATTTCATCACAACCTGATAAAATCCCTTTCTAGAAGATCAAAACAAAATTCCGCCATAGCATAATTAGAATGCTTGTTTATCTCAAACAAAAAATATACAGTGCACACCTGATATATAGACGTGGAAGGGTCCAGACATTTTGTGTTGATATAAGAGAAACCTCAGTAAGATGGTGTTCTTTCCACTGCAAAAGTGTGTTACTGTATTGTGACGTAAGGGGACTCAACCATGCCCCGGTCGAAATATTGATAGTTATTTCCCTTGGCCAGAAACAAAATCGTCAAGGTCAGAATCTGTCCTCTTTTTTTTTTTTTTTGTGACATTGTCGTTTAGTTGAAGCCAAAGCCTTGAAAACGAATTTAGTGTTTCGGTAGATCTTACAAGAATACAAATGGCAGGGATTACTACCAATACAAGTAACTCCCTAACGGTCGTATAAAACATGAGACCAGTCTGCTACACAAGTCCGACTACATCTAGACAGCGTGTGGTGGATCCACAAATGTGTCATGTATACAAACACATAGATCTACACACATACACACACTTGACGACCCCCTCCCCCTCTCCCCCTGCTGACCGTAGTCCAAGGTAGAGACAAGCCTCTTTGTTTCCTTTTCAGCGGACCCTGCAGATTACACGTGGTTTCATAGTCTGCTGTGCCCACCACTCCTCTCCTTACTTGATCACCCAGAATATGACACTCAAAGGGCACACAGCTCACCTCTTAACAAAAGGCTCGCGGCTCACCTCTTATTCTACTTCTAGTTCGAGCGAGAGGGAAGGGCAAAGCGATTCGTGTGCACAAAAATAAGGCCTCCACCACTGAGCAAGTTTGATTCGATGTGTCGATATAAGAGGAATCAAAAGGGGAGGATGTCGATATAGAGGAATCTATTGACTAACAAATACAGAGAAAAAAATCTGTACTTAGAAAATGATGTCGATAAAAGACAAATGTCTTTATAAGCTATGTCGATATATGAGGTGTGCATTGTAGAACTTTTTGTGAATGAGGCTTACTACATTACAAGCAGTTCTCTACATCTCTGCTATTCTTAAACTTATAAGTAAAAAAAAAAAAAAAAAAAAACACTTTGCAAAGAAAAAAAGAATTATGCCCCACCCGACCAACACACATTTACATCATTTAACACCTAACCCTATGGCCACAAATGCTGCACGACTGACAAACAAATCTAATGTCAGATTTAGGTTGTGAGTTCTGTTGCTTGACAACACATCACATCACCTTTTCTACTAAACTCTAGCATTTTTCTTTTCCTTACCGACGACAGAAGGTAAACGTGTACACAATTTGAGTTCACAAAACATGAGATATAAATGAAATAAATTTGACCCACTTGTGAAAACAGAACATACTGAAAAAGTGTCTTTATGTGATGTGTAATGGGAGATCATTGTGCTCAGCTCTATTACTTCCCTTTACCAGACATATGAGGGACTGGACAAACAGTGTAAAGAGGGAAAAAAAAAATCACTTCTGCATTTTTTACTTGAGACATACACCATGAAAAATTCAAAAAAAATTATGATGTAAAGAGAATTCTTCTTACTGTTATAATTTTATCAAAATGTTTGGCGATCACTTTTTCAAATGACAAGGTGTAAAGGGATTTTTTCTTCTTTACAATGTTTGCTATAGACCTCTTCGGCTGGGAAAGGGAAGCAATTCGGCTGATCAAAATGATCGCCCCTTACGCGAATCCCTCTTTTGGGAGGGGCAGATAATCTGCGAAACCATCTCCCATTGGGAGATAGTCACAACCTTCTGCCACAGCCTCACGTAAAGACTTGGTGCTGATAGTGCACAAGGAAATAATTTGATGTAGGAAAAGAAGTTGTCAGAGGCTCTCTTCTGCCCCACTATTAAGATTCGTAGTTAACCCTTGTGGCCCCAGTATAATCTGATTTTCTCAACAAAAGCTTCACATGGATTCACAATAAATATGACAGAAATACTGCTGTGTATAACAATACATACCTGGGCATTTCACATCCATGAAGTAACTGTTGGGACTTTGTACAAGACGCTTAAGTTTGCATTTTCTCTTCTCCTCCTCAAGGGATGGATGCAACAAGTCCTTCGCTAACTGGTGACAAAAATAAACGATTCAAATTTAGAACATTGAAGCTAGATATAAACATTTCAACGAGCCACTTTTCCAAGTTCTTCCCTTTTCCAAGTACACTTTAAAACGGTTAATACAGACCTGCCACTTTGCCAATCCCAAAAATCAGTATCCCAACTCTCAAAAATCTGAATTTGGTCAAAAAAAAATAAGAATCAAACAAAACAATCAGGTAATATTACAGCTAATCATGTTTACATTTGAAATCTAGTCTTGATCTACAGATTTATATCCCGTGTAGATCTAATTCTTAAATTAGTTCTTCAATAATATTAATACCCTATTATTTCAGAATAATAACAAAATAAATAAAAAGATTAAATTTTTATCTAAGTGGTCCAAGTCTACTTTAACTTTATGTATATTAATAATATATCTATGGTTTAATTGCAATATTACTGAAAGAGTTCGTCATTACATGTACTTTCTTGCAGATGCCCCACTTTTTCATTAATGTTCATCAATTCTATGAATCAGTGTCAGTCTGAACTCCGTCAGTAAACGTATCAGTGTGTACAGGGAAATGAAACCAAATTATAACACTACATGTACTCACAACCAAATTCGGTAAGACTTGGAACAGCTAGATCTGGTTTGCCACAGTTGGCTGGCTTGATCTAGATCTTTGTCTTTTCGCCTCTTATTGCCTACGTTTTGACATGTTTAGCTTTGATGAATTCACTACTAGTGCCACCCAGATCTTAACTAGATTTGTGGTCAATTTCAAGCGCCACATTCATTGATAGATCTGTTTAAAGTATGAAAATGAAGAAAGCCTATCGACTTCTCAATACTGCCTCTCAAGAAACATTCACAAATACAACTGATCTGGCTGACCCAATTCCTGCAAGTGTGCATTACTGAAAACAAAGGCTAATGGTTACGGGGGGATGCATCCCACAATACCCTGGTTGTGTGGCTGTAAATAGCCACAAAATCACAATAGCCTTGCACAGGGGGTCGCCATGGCGATGTGGTTTTGTGTCTGCATCATGGCCAAAACACCTCACGTCGTCGATCATGCTAGTTGCGCGTGTGAACACACAAAACCTACTTCACTTCGTTCACAAACCGCACGTTTTCCCCACATAAAATGAAGCTAAGCTGTAATTCCAAGACTCCTCTACTGGAAATTGGTTGGGAACGATAATCATAAAAAATTTATAACAAATTGCCGAGAGAAAAACTAAACAAGACTCAAAACAAACTTGGGAACTGAGCCATCTCGGTCACAGGACGCAATGCATTCTCCATTCCGATTGAGATATCTCACAGTCATGAGACTGAGTAAGTTAACCCTACAATCAAACATTGATGTGTTGTCATTTTCTATTGTAGGGTTAGGGTCAGGATTAGGGTAGCATATATTCTAGTAGACTTAAATTAGCAATAATAATCATACTTCTATATACTTGGAAAGTGGTAATCGATGTGTCATTTCTGCTGTTTAGTCAGCTACACTAGGTATCTAGAGTCAACCTACCAGTGTCCGACCACCACCCCCCGGTCCGATCATTTTTCACTTTTATTTGCTCATATGGCAAATATGTGACTTTTTCGCACTAACCGACCTGTTATCTCTTAGAGTGTCCATTTTTGTCAATGTGTACACGAGGTCAATGACCACAGTAGCTCCGATCATCGATAGAATGATCTTGATCGAACATTAGTGGAGAAAATCCACCATTTTTTTAAAAATTAAGTGCTCCTCTACTTCCAACTTCCAGTTATAGTAACTTACAGGTCGTATTGCTAGCATTCTATTTTGGGAAACTGACATAGTGAAAATGTTTGGTTATCCGTAATGTCATTTATTGCAATCAGCTGTATAAAAAAAAAAAAAAAAAAACTAAAACAACACACAAAAAAATGTCCAGGAGGAAGAACTGGTTGGCCGAAAATCACTGGTCGTACATCGGCAAGATCATGGTCTGGCTCAGGTATGGGTGGTCAGATGGGGGCAAATTTGGTTACATCAGTTGACATGGAATTTGACCTTTTTACAACAAGCTTTATGACAGTCAGTCATATGCTATTCTTAATTAAGATGTTTCTGCCATTTCTGCATCCTTTCCACAATTGGAAACAACAATAGCGGCGCCCATAGCGCAATGATAGAGGCCTTTATGCAAAACTGCCTTAAGTGGTCGAGTACCGGAAGGTCGACTCTATATCTTTTCTTATCATTAGCAGATCAGAAACAAACATATGAGACACGACACAATGAAATCAACTGGAGAAATCATGGTTTTTTCAACAATGAAAGAATTTTTAACGCATTTTTTTTTCACAGAACCCTTGTACATCAATCTAAAAATACATTTCGGAATCAAATTATTGATGATGAAATAATTTGAGTAAGAGCCCAAAATTTGTAATTTAGTGGCATGGCCTAGTAAGGATTAATAAGGAATTTACAAAAAAGAGCCGCCATTTTCTCACCAAATTCAGCTGCCAAGACAGATCACCCCCACTTGTCATTAATTGCCAATATCTCAACTTCTACTTCTACCAAAGATAGAACAAAAAATTTTTCACACACAGAAAAAAGGGAAATGAATAATCTTCACCGTGATACCAATAACTCCATATGCTCAAAATCTGACAAGCGCCTGATTTCATTGTGTCACATCTCACACATTTTCTTTCAAGCCCTAACTATGCTACCCTCTAATCAAGATTCTGGATACCTAAACTTCATTGTAAGTCTGGGAAAAACTATAATAACTATATATATCGGGATTTAGATTAGAACTAGACAAATCTAGATCCAGATATCTAGATTCTAGATCTACTCTAGGCGCTACCATCTCACTGCGGTCCCTACGGCGACCTAGCACGTATTGATTACTGAGAAATGATATTATAGACCAACCCCTGCCCCTAACCTGCTGGGACCCTCGGCTGTGCATACCACTGAGGCAATAATTGCACTATTGATATAGGCACTAGTTCACTTTACAGTAATCGATATGTGTCAGGTCACCGTAGGGACCGCAGTGAGAAGGTAGTGCTAGACTCTTGACCTATAGTTTTTCCTAGTCTACGTTGGTAGACCAGTGTCTAGTCTCTAGAAGATCAATTAAAATATCCATCAACTTCTAGAATTATAAGAAACGGGCCAAATTTCCAGCTGAAATAATCTGAGAAAAATATTATAAACGTCAAATTCGACATTGATATATAATTGTATCTGTACCACTTATGCTGATGTCCCCAATGCCTGCACTTCTTTTTGCAGGCCGTTGTGCAACATGTTGGTTATCGAAAATAGGATGTCTCACTATTTGTGATGCTTTCAACGTGTCAACAAATGCTAATTTCATCAACTTCTGAGACACAAAGCTTCATTTACTGATTTTATAATATGACATAGGTTCTAAGAAACATTTTGAAATGTCATTTGTCAATATCTGTTCCCTAATATGTTTAAAAATTCAGTTTGAATGTCAGAGAGTACTTACTGGCATGATCGCAGTTTGTGATGAGCGTATGAAAAGACCGAAGTTTGGGGTGTCCCTTGACTTCACACGGCGGTCTCCTCTTTAGCTAGAGCTACTTCAGACTGAGATTTCGTAGAAACTGTATCCTTTAAATGCTAAAAATTGTACTGACTGCTCTCCAAAAATAATATATAACAAAGATATATTTAGCTCTGGAATTTTCCTGCTCTACTATAGACTTTAGCAGGAGAAAAAATGTGCGAAACTACACTTATTCTATGTTTAGTAACAACGTAATGTCATCGATTATCCCAAGTAAACAAACAAACATTTCCACCGCGTGGTGCAATCACAGACCTTCGTCCGTATTAGTCCAATCCACGTGAAGAGGACAAAGCTATTGCTTGCCTAGGGCAACTAACCAAGAGCTGAAGCTCAGAGCAGCACAAAGAACTGATATGAGCGTGTATTGTTTCGATTATGAGACATTTCGTAATGATTCATCAGTGTGGCTAACTTAAGAGGGTGAAAAGAAGGGGGGGGAGGGGGGAGGGAGGGTTCTCACTCAAGAATCATCCTTAGTTCACTCCATTCTATGAACGCCAACCCAAGCATGACTACATTACCCCCAATATAAAAATTGTTTACTTAAATAAAAAAAAAAAAGGAAAAAGAAAACAGGTGAATGTTCAAACAGTATGCATAACAATATAAATGATTTCAAAGCCTAAAAATATACCGATACAGGGGTGTTTATCGCGTGATGATGGTGTTTTCTGTGGTATCTGTCATGAGATGAATCAAACTTATAACAGCTATGTATCATGTGAAAGCAATAGTTATATCAATTAACATCCTATGTTTACATTTCATGTCTACTATGATATCTGACAGTGCAGTAAACTGACGGACTTGAATTACCCATACTGGCCGTACTACGTGTACCAGTTCATAGCGTACTAGACCCATTATAGAGATTACAATCACATGATGCAACTGGCACTGAAAGTCCATAAACTCTGACCTACTATAAAAATAACTGAACTATAAATAAACATTGTCTTCCCCGTCCCCTACAGCATACACTCACAAATCTGTTGTGTCCTCTATGTATGTATGTATGTATGTATGTATGTATGTATGTATGTATGTATGTATGTATGTATGTATGTATGTAAGTAT
>JBCEWB010000011.1:687317-700181 GCA_039654565.1 Peronia peronii | reverse complement strand
CGGGCAAAATTTCCAAATTCCAAATTTCGACCCACAAAATTTCTCAGCAAAAATTGGCAACTTCTAAAAGCCGAGATAATCCTACTATCTTTGGATTGAAAGGCTTAAGAAAAACAAAAAACCCGTGGCTTCTTGGGTAGAGAGGCCCGACGTTTAGCCTTCTCACATAATGGTGAATATATTTCGCACTTCCTGTAGGTACTTTACGCACATTAAAGAGCCTTAGGAAGTTATACATCGGATTAAGAGTAGGCAGAGATGTATAATAAATCGTTACTTGTCTGATATAACCTCGTAACTTTCAGGACCTGAAATTTTCAGGAGAGATAAAAAACTATTTCCGCCTTGTATCTCGTTATTATGAGGTTTTATTTTATCTAAAAAAAGGGAGACTTTAAAGTAATTGTTCAACTTTGTTATTTTATAGACATATGTACGGCTTTATGTGCTACAGATTGGACCAGAAAAATGAAAAGGTATAATTTTGAAGTTACGAGGTTTTATCAGAATAGTAACGATTTGCCATCTATTGTTTACTGTTATCCTTATTGTATAGGATTGTTAGAGAATTCGTCATTCCCAGTTGTCTTGAAGTCAAAGTAGCAAAATATGATGGTTAAAGGTCTTTTTTTTTTTTCCCGCAAATTAAAATATTTGTAGCAGATTTCGTTCAGCGGAACAGAAAGTAGGAGAGAGAGGAGGGAGATAGAGAGAACGAAAGAGTGAGAAAGAGAGAGAATAAGAAAGAGAGAAGAGAGAAAGACAGAGAGATACAGAGAAAACGAAAGAGAGAGAGAAGAGAACAAGAAAGAGAGAAGAGAAAGAAAGGGGAAGAAGAGAGAAAGAAAGAGAGAGAAAGAAAGAGGGAGAAGAGAAAGAAAGACAGAGAGAACAAAAGAGAGAGAAATAGAGAGAGAATAAGAAAGACAGAAGAGAGAGAGAAAGAAAGAGAGAGAAGCGAGAAAGAAAGATAGAGAAGAGAGAAAGAAAGAAAAAAAGAGAGAGAGAGAGAGAAAGAGGAACTTAGTCAAGCTGACACAAATATCTATTAAACTAATTTTCCATTTTGTCAGTAAATAATTTTCCATTTTTTAACTTATTAAGTTCTGGAGATCCTTTTATAACTCATAGACGCGTCGCCCGTTCAGAATTACATTAATAGATTTGTTCCGACCAAGCGAACGGCTGGAAATTCCCGTCTAATTTTAGTAGAGGGTACAAACACTCCAAACTGTTCACTACCACAGACATAGAAAACCACATAAAAAATGCACGGGACCCGTGACAATTGTTCTCGGATCTCGTGGTGGAGCGTAGATCTAATCAACATCAGCGAGTGTTCTATTTTTAGCAGGGGGTACAAATACTCCGCCGGGGACTTCTAGGTGTTTTGCTTAGTCGAATATGAACTATTAGGTGTTTTGCTTAGTCGAATATGAACTATTTTATCTATATATACTTTGAGGAGTCTTTTGAAGTGTAAATATACCCACTGTATTAGGCACAATATAACCGTCATCCTGCTGATGTGCCGTTAAATCCCCAACACAAACAAACAAACAAAGAAACAAAGAAACAAACAAATAAAACTGTTGTTCGCTTCTTTCAGTGTATTGACGTAGATTGCCGGTCCATCTTAAATTTTAAGACATTTCTGTATCGAAGATTCTGCATTGCATCGTGCATGAAGTTTGTCCTAAGTTTCACGAGCGAGGTCACAAATCGAGTTATTTTTAGAGCGGACATCCCTATCAGAGTGGTGGATCATGGGAATCACACGGAGGGCGGGAGGGCTCGCAGTCTGAGGACACTCGTTCTAGCCCAGTGTCTGCACAGTTGGCTGATACCTATGCCCCGCCAAAGGCGAGCTGTCTAATATTTTGTGAAGATCACGAAGCCCTCGAGGATATTTTTCACTCTTTAAACATCCTGTTTTGTTTTTTTGTTTTTGTTTTTTAATTTGTATTTTTTAAAATTTTTTTTAAAAACAATTTTCTTTTTATTTTTTTTTTTGGCTTATATTTTTATTTATTGGTTTTGATATTTTGTTTCAAACTTAAAAAAAAAAAAGAAAGAAAGAACGAATTCTACCTTCAGTCCTCATTTAAAAAAAAAAAAAAGAAAAGAATGGCAATTAAATTTAATTTTTGGCGGAGATTTCAGGCTGGTAAAACTATCTCTTTTATCTGGCGCATTAAACGATGACATACCTGGCCATTCTGGTCTGCTTTGATGATAATGCGGATAATCAAAGCTGAAAGAAACATCGTTCTGTCCATTACGATCCATCATCATATTACTCCTTTTCCTTTCTTTCTTCATTCCTCTTATTTATGTTATCGTTGTTATCTTTTTTTACTCATCATTTCCCGTTATTGTGTTTGGTTTTTTTTTCCTCAACTCCTTAACAAACACAGTAACAAACAAGAGGATCTTGGAAAGCGTGTCGACTGCCAAGAGTTTCTTAACTTTTCTTGACCACATTGCGCTTAAACCATACTGAGCGTTTGAATCGGAAGGATAGCTAACACAACATGCTGTTGAGGCGTATGTAATACGACTCAAGGGGAAAAGATCACGAGGATATGAAAGTGGTGATTTTCAAAAGATTTCCACAGTCCAAAACACAAGTTTCTTCAATGGAAGATCTATGGGAGGCGCAGTGGGGTTCTGTGGTTTGGCGTCTGCTCATGGAGAAAACAACTCACGGCGGTGAGACTGTGGCCGGGATCGATTCGCGGATCCTGCATGGGGGGATGGAAGTACACGAAGATCGAAACCTGCAATTTTTCAGTAACTCAATGGTCCCCTGGTTTCCTCTGGGTAGGGAAGCCCGACGTCTAGCCTTCTCGGATAAGGGCGAATATATTCCAGAGGTCCTGTGTCTACGTTGCGCACATTAAAGAATCATTGGCAGTTCAAAATCGATGAAGAGTAGTTGGAGTGCCGCTGTCCGGGCAAAATTTCCAAATTCCAAATTTCTATTCATAAAAATTCTCACAAAACAAACAAACAAACAAACAAAAAAACAGCCAGCCTCTTAAAACCGAGACAATCCTTCTTTCTTAGGATTGAAAGGCCTTAAAGAAAAAAAAACAAAACAAAAACTTACAAGCGAATCACGACATCAGTTGAGGTAGTATAGATGTGTCCTGATCGTCAAACCTTGCAAAAGCCAGTCTTACTAGACACAAAAAGAGACAGCCGTAGAGGAGGAAGACAAAGGAAAAGATGGGAAGACAAACATCTGAGAATGGACAGGAATGAGATTGGCTGATTCTCAAAGAGCTGTAGAAGACAGAGAGGGTTGAACAAAGTTATAGTGGCCTCATCTTTAAAGGTGTCCCTACTACATTAACAGAAGTGAAACGATAGATCACGGTGAAGACGGAGGAACTAATGCTACAGTAGTTTTTCAATATGAAATACATTTTTTGTTTTAAATGAGAGATTGTCTGCCCCTCCCAAAAGAGGGACTCGTGCAAGGGGAGATCATTTTGACCAACCCTATTACTTCCCTTTGCCAGACAAAAGAGGTGTTTAGCAAGCAGTGTAAAGAGAAAAACATTCCTTTCCACCTTGTCATTGCAAAGACTGATCGTCAAAAAAATTGATAAAATTCTAACAATAAGAAGAAAACATTCTCTTTACATCATAATTTTTTAAAAATTTTTCATGGTGTATGTCTCAAGTAAAAAACGCAGAAGTGATTTTTTTGTCCCCTCTTTATACTGTTTGTCCAGTCCGTCTTGTGTCTGGTAAAGGGAAGTAATAGGGCTGAGCACAACCATCTCCCGTTGAGAATATGTCAAAATGAAAGAAACTAAAATGTTCCAAGTGCAATTGATAAGGATTTGAGCGCCTAATAAAGAGCTGCCATATTTGTCTCCCATGAAACTAGAATTTTGTGGATTTCTCTATCGGGTTTGTTAGGGTAAAAGTAGATTATAAAGCCCTTAGAGGCTGTGGAATAATAGCTATACCAAAGTTTCTAATATTATAATATATATTAGAACAAAACATGTAAAGAGTTAATCTACATAATGTGTACGTAGGAATCTTCATTTATTTTTGTCTATCGTCTCATCCGAGAAGACCATATCCCCTATCTAAGAAAACAGAAAACTAAAGAAATTTCTGACTTCAGATATTCCATGGAGAATTACGGACATGAAGTGTCCAGTCAGATTTTGATTATTAAAAATTGCTCTTTTTTAAAAATTTCTAAAGTTCTTTTCACTTTGCCTTTTGTTTGTTCGTTTGTTTGTTTGTTTCGAAAGTTTACATTCAAATCTAACTTGGCAAAAAAGTAATATAAAGAAGCGACAGCAGAAAGAACAGAAAGCAACAAACAAAACAAACAAACGGACAAACAGACAGACAAATAAGCTATACAAAACAAGTAGAACAACAAGATATTAAAAAGCTGTATCAAAACGATATGACTCAAGTTTGCAGGTCATAGATTTAAAACAACTCTCCCCACGAAACTGAGCAGATTTGTTAACAATTCTCAATTTGTCACATCGCCATTTCAAGATCCGAATGCGTAACGGCGAAAAAACATTCCCAAGCATAAAAATCTACGCAAGGGCAGAGAGCGCAACAAAGCGAAACCAGTAACCCGAAACACTTAACATAACTCACACAACAAATCACAAAAGAAACTTGGTTTTGGCTTTAATTGAGAAGCGTTTCGCTCCTCGTTCTACGTCTCTAATTTTCCTAGCTCTCCGTACTCCCCCCCCCCCCCGCACTCCCCCCCCTAACCCTTTCCTCCCCTCGCTCTCTCCTCCTCCACCCCTTTTTTATCCGTTACTCGACACCGTGGCACGAACGTTACATACAGTTCTATCTTCAGCCCTCGCTAAGGAGGGACATAAATCATCGTCATAATTCTGCATGACTCGTGTTCCTCCTTTGCATTCATTTTATTTAGGGAAGCCACTAAGCTACACGAACGTACTTTGATAAAAGAGTATTTTTCATCACAAGTTAGATTGAATTTTTTTCCTCTATCTATTCGTGTTGTACGATTTCACAGTATTGAAAAAGATAACCTATTGCACCACCCGTTTCTCTAAAATCTATATTTAATTCGATTTGTATTAAAATGGAGATCGCAGAATCAAATTTCTGTTTTCTTTAGACAGAAGTTTTCAACGAAAATGCGTTTTATCAAAGAATGTTAGAATAAGTATTGCGGAAAGTTTTATTTAAAAAGATGGTTAAATAGTTGAACTGTAATTTAAAAGGCGTTTTGTCTAAAGTACCTAAGTTTATAGGGAGGCGCTACACAACAGAATGCGGTTTGCTCAAAGTACCGGAACTAGAGCGTACAACTGCAGTTTCCACCAGCCGCCCGCCTACAATCGCTGCTCGCCATTAGGTTGAACACTGGGACCAGTCCAAGCGGCGTGCCAAGCGCGGGGGGAGCAGGTCCTGTGCTGGGCTATGAGAGCTCTACATTATTATCGTAGCCCCTCGCCGGCGTGTCGCCAGCGCTGATGATATTCATTCTCGAGAACTTGAAGTTTTTTGAAGGGCTTATATCTTGGTAAATATGGGCCTGAAAAACTGGTAATTTGATAAGAGCCCCAGCCGGAGTTGGGGTTAAAGACGGGAAAAGGAAAAAAAAAAAAGAGGAGAAAGAGAAGGGATGAGGGTAGGAGAAGGAAAAGATAAAGTCATATGAAGCATCCAAGCATAGCAAAGCTCTCGAGGATATAATGAGTTTTTGCAGCCGTCACTGTCGCCGTGCGGCCCGACTGCCCACTTTTATCGTAAACATGACAGAAAACTGTCGCCCATAACAGGAAAGAAGTGCTTTTCAGTCCCGACTTTCCCACTAGTCAGTCTAGATCTACCCAGTCGGCCGTTATTCACCAGCTACTTGAAAGGCTTGAAAAAAACATCGTATATTTATTTTAGTCGTTTATCAACCGCCCGGTCAGAGAAAAAAAAAAAAAAAAAGAGGGGAGGCAGGGAGAGAGTGCCAATCTTTTCAATCTCACAGAAAGACGGAACAACGATAGAACTGATTTTTCTCAGAACCAGTTGTAAACAAAAAATAATTCAGAAATAGACAGCCAAAATTCATAAAAGCGAGAGCGATAGAGAGAAGAGAAAGAGAGAGAGAGAGAGAGGGCAGCGGCAGCGCTTTGCCCTGCTGTATTTACACGACCATCATTTTCGACACAGGGCCGCGCCAAAAAGTCTAGACAGGTCATGTGACTCCGCTAGGCCAATGGGCGTGTAGTATAGGTGAACCCCATCATATGCCTGGACGAGGCTAACGGAGCATGAAAGGGGGTGCCGTTCTGATGTTCGTAGCTTAATTCATTCATCTCTCCGTCGTAAGCTGTCAATGGTTCTATACAATTTAATGCAGATCGCAAATACTCGTCAACAGTCTTCCATTTATAAATTTATCGAAGAGAACCAGTGAGGTCTGTGACGGAGAAAGTGTTCCGTTTACACCTACAACCCCTAAGGCGACTTCTCCTTACCTGAGGGCTCGGCAAAAGAACATCGTCGTGTGTTTTGCTTGTGGAACGCACATGTTGTTCAATTCATAGGGAAAGGAGGAAAAAAGGTACGTATTGATGGGGAAAGCGGTTCATCTGTCGATTTGTATGAATCGGATTTCTATGCCCTTGCGTGTGCATTATGTGATTTCTGGAGCTGTGGTAACGAACCACACCATAGCCGAATTGTGTCGGCTTCATTCATTCTTAGATAGGCCCAGCGTTCCTCTCCCCGTCATTTGGGATGTGCGGCAAGGTTTTACTTGTTTCGCGTGTTGCTTCTCCTCCCCGTCCGATCTTCCTCAACCCCGAAACCGTTCCGTTTACCTATGCGAGGGTCTCGCTTCTCCGTGACCTCGTACAGGCTATGGGGCTCCAAGAAGACTGACGTTAATGTGTGCGTCTGCGTGTGTGTGTGCTTTTTATCCCGACTGTGTTTCTTCTTCTTCTGCTGCCTTCGAAAGGATCGGTCGCTCGGTCATACGGCGGGGGGAGCGAGAAAGGATTTTTTTTGTTTGTCTTCATGTTCCCATTTTTTGTGCTGGTTTTGACCCCTAAGTTAAAGCGACTGGTCGGCTTTCTGCTGTCTGACGAGAAGCGAGGAGGTGGATTTTGTTCATCTTCTCGACGCTGCTTGGCTTAGCATTCTGTTGTAACTTAGTCTAGATCTCTAGACCTGAATGGAGATCAAGTTGATGCTGAAATTTCTGCAGGCTAAAACTTAACCAGCAGTCGGGTGGATCAGACGAGATATACATTGTACTTTGGAATTTCTGTCTTTTGTGTGGACGATAGCCTACATTTCATTCATGGATATGGGTGTACTTTGATGGTGGGGGTTCATTTGCAAAGAAATAGGTAGATCTAGATTTAATTTTGGTCTAGTTCTAGAACCAGATCTAGATCAATTTTAGATTCCAGATGTGATCCAAATGTAGACAAGATTTAGCAGATCTGATGCTGGTTAGACAGTGGAATTCAGAATCAAAGCACCAGTTGATTTGGCAGTATCGGTCAGATCTAATCTAGATCTAAGTCTAATTCTAGATGTAGGCCTAATGTCTAGACTAGATTAGATCTAAAATCATTTCGTAGGGTAGATTATATTTATTTGAACGAGATTTAGAAATAGAACTTGAGCTGAAGATTTATTTTTTTTTTTGTTGACACTGTGGAGACCACTCAGTTGTGTAATGTAAATTGAACTTTGCAACTGTCGGGCTTGGCCTAGACGTCTAGAATTGTAGATCTGGATTTAGGGCGAGCCAAATCCAAATTAAAATTCAGGTGTTACTCTAGATTCTGTCAAACTATGGACATCGGAATGCTCAAGTCATTATATCCTAGATCTAGATCTAAACCCTTCGACTTTCTTGATCAAGGATGAGAATTGCTAACGAAAGTTAGGCAATAAAATACATGTATGAAGGATTTGTAGTTTTAAAATAATCAACTGCTACTGCCAGAACTGATGCAGCAGAATATAGAATATTGTGCAGCTGTAGCATATCTGTAACAGTTTTATTTGTAACATTGTGAGTCAATTATAATGTGAATAACATTTATTATACTTATAGGTCTACCTGCGTTAGATTTGTGAAAGGAAAAATGTTAATGGATGTTGTTAGCTTTGTCTTTATGTTCAGTGTGTATGAAGATTTATATTCAAACTTACGATCAGTTTTGTTTGTTCAGGAAAAGGCTGTTAGACAGAATGAAAATGATTTTAATGAAGTATAATTTCAGAAAAATGTTGCCAGACCCAGGTCTATGGAGATCTACAATCTAGCTCATGTGACATGTATATAGTTTAAATATTCTGTTAGAATTGACGGAATTTGAATTTTCCTTGTGTTGTACGTGTTAGAAAATTGTCATAGCAAAAGAATATTGATAGGATTATTTCTAAAAAATTGATTTTTTCTTCATTGTTTACATTTCGTAACATTTTAAAAATAAAAACAATCTATCTAGATATCTATATTATAGAGAAATATGCAAAAGTTTGAAATGTTCACTGATCCTATTCGCATTAGAACTCTTCATATCATATTATTCCAAAGATCCTGAGGGGGGGGGGGGGGGGGTAAGTTTCTTAGAAAGGTTCTTTCTTTTTCACCAATTCCTAATGACACCCACAAGACAAACTTCATATCTTTCAGCTGACGCTGCCAACTTTCAGGTTTTTCTTCTCCACTAAAAAACGGCAACAAAAAAAAAACAACACTTTTTATTAAAATGGGCCATTTATTCCTTAGAATTACAACTACCTGAAAATGCAGTTTCCATTTTAGTTGACTTTACTGATCTACGAAAAGTAAATCCGAGGCGATAACGATTCGACATAAATGACAGGAATTTGTCAGTGCCAGCAACTAACAGCCTGCATCTCCAGTTTTGAGAATGACTTGTTTTTTGATTGACAGAATGCAAGACTAGTCTCGTGGAGGGCCAAAACTCATTCGCTGATGCAATGCTGTGCAAATAAAATATTTTAACAACACATTTTTGTCAGGCGAAATTTTTTTCATTGAAATTTTCCGAACAAGAAAAGGAAACGTAACAGGAATAGCAGCGTGAATGAATACAAATGTAAAATAGTTTGTCTAGGATTGGTGTTAGTTTGACATGAAGCATTTCACATGGAGGCATCACCGCCTGCATATTGTACATGATAATGAATGACATTGCCTAACGCCGTCAGCTCATTAAGTAGGCTAAAGTTTTATATAGATGTTTATAAATAGTCAAGCAACTGCTAATTAAAGTACGGTTCTGCTCTCTCATTCATTTCAGTACAGAAAAAAAAAAAAAACTGGCGGTTACGTGTACAAAAGTTCAAGGATGCACTGAAGTGTTATAAACTGTGTACTGTCCATAGATATTCAAGTGTGATCTCGAAAACTGTTATTTTGTTAATTATTGTTGGTGGTAATAAAATCTGACTCCATTGTGAGAAAGGGGGGGGGGAAAGGAGATGAGGAAATTTTTGCATTTTAATCATATTCACAGAACAAGCTATATTTGTCATGAAATCTTAACGATGATAGATAAGGAAGCCATTGATGATATGTACTTAACTTGGCCATGCATCAACTTACCTCTTGTTGGCACAAAGACTGGCTTGGTGTGGGTTAGGGCAGGGTGAGGAGGATGGCATTGAGGGGAGAAGGAGGGGGTTGGGGGGGGGGGAGTGGGATGTCTATAAGAGCATGGGGTTGTGAAATGAGTAGTGGAAATTAAAGTGGTATTAAATGATCAGATTCACACTTTAACTGACTGAAGTTTTCAGTAACATGATGTGTTTTGGTAGTGATGAATCTAGACTGTAGACTACTAGACATATTTTATTTCTTTCTTCTTCTTTTTTTTAATGTGTTGTTTTTGTGGAATGTCAAAAGTATTGGCACGTGAAGGCTATTCTTGTAAATTTGTATGGCAGGGGACTGTAAAACAGTAGAAAAAAAGAGGAATAAAATAGAATTTACGAAAAATAATAATTTCTAAAAATAAAATTTTAAAAATTAACAGAGAAACTTGATTTCCGCTTCTCAAATTAATTTTGTCGAAGGATGGAGGAAAATATCTGCTGAGTAGACATGTAATAAACAATCCCTATGCTCATTCTAATTCTAGATTGAAAGAAGGGGCTGAGGAAGTTGGGGGGAGGGGGGGGGGAGTGTAGGATGAATGCATGCAGAGAGCTTAAGAACCTTGTGAAGTATTACCAGTTCACATTGAAAGAAAACTTCAGAAAGTGGAGTGGCATGTGAGAGATAAAATTGTCTGCAGCGGCCATTAGCATTATGCTCATGATCCCGCACGATAGGAGAAGAACTCTTAATGTCTTGCCAAATGTGTGCCTTATCAGTTCTGTCCGCAGCGCCAGCAAATATTTGAAATACTGACAGGCAGTGCATGTTTTATCCAAGTAAACAAGCCAACCCATTAAGATAGTTTTGAGCTTTCCCTTGAAGTCGTGATATTTTTGTGTGGGACAATGGCTTTCTATTCAAGACCACAGTGTAAAATCGCGGAACAATTGTCATTTTGTGTGGGCCATTTATATTTGCTAATGTTGCAGTTCTGTTGAGGCAGTAGGAGCCAAAAAGCTATCAACATTAGTTTCACACGATCGTCCGGCTGGAAAAAAGACTTGTCGTAATTTTACACTGTTGTCTTGTTTAGAGTTTGCTGATAAGTGTGATGTTTGCTTGAAGCAGAGAAAAAAAAGCGTAACATTGAAACGGGAATGGAGAGAATGTTTTTTTAGATTAAAATTTTTTTTTTTATATCTCTGAAAGCATTTGGAAAATTAAGATAATATATTGTCTTGAATTTTCTTTTTCCTTTTTTAAATTGTTGTTGGATTTCTTACATGTTTAGATGCGATTGTGTGTGTAAAGATAAATTACAATTCCATTAACACGGCATTTCTTGTCAAGTGTAGGAAATTTCAAATTCAAAAGATAAAATGCCTGTTTGGAGTTCATGATATCACCAGCAGAATTCCATTTTATAATATATTATTTTCTACGTCGTCCGCTGCCGTCCACTTTTTTTTTTTTTTTAAATGAGTGTCCTGGTGAATAAGATTTATGAGCTTGTTTGCTTGCTTGTCAAAAGATTGAAGTAATTTGAAAAATACCTTTGGTTGCTTTGTGTTGTTTTACGGAAAAAATTGCTGTGTAAAATTTACCCTGACGATTGACAGCGTATTTGCAATCACTATTCAGTATATTGGCTACCATATTGATGATAACTTATACGATCGATTCATTTTCAAACTGCTGTAATTTTTCATGATAAATGACCAGTTTTCTCTCTCCCTTTTTGGATAAATAATGTAAATTTTTTTCTACTTTCAGAACAAGCCATGAGCTTCTGACTGATCTGACAGAAAAAGACAAGGGCTATAGAGAAAATAGTCTGGAGAACTGAAGGCAGACGTCAGATTTGTCGCCAATTCGTCCTCATCAAATGAACTGAGCTGTGTCCCGAATCTAGATTGAAATTTCTCTTTATGCAAAGTGAAAACTTGTGCGGTGCAATAGTTCTGTTATTTTTTCTAAATTTGTTCATATAGGAAGTATTTTATTTTTTTTTGTTATATAATTTTTTTCCCCCGGGGAATTATTCCTGGCTTACTTCAGGATGATGTTTTTATCTTCTGCAACGATTGGGAGTCTGCTAATTATCACTTGTGGATTATAGCAATCCAGAGATCATATTCCGAGTCCGGATTCTGACCGGATTATCACCATGTGAGTCCACTTGCCATATTGTTCAGTATTTGGATAAATCTTCCCAAGGGATTATTACGTGTTCCAAATCTTTTTCACATATTGGATTAATTCTGGCTGCGCAGGCTGTGATTGGGTCAGCTAGCGTATGAATTTGAAAGTCATCAGTGCAGGCTGTGAATAAATTATCCTTCATCGCAGGGTGTTGCTTACGCCGTCCCCGACGCCTCTATCCATCGTTGGTGATTCCAAAGAGGCGAATGCACCCACCTGGCATGTGGTGCCTAACTTTATGTTCCGCAGCAAGCGAAATTCACTCGTGAAGCGTCTGTGGAAATACAAGATAAACGATGAAACCAAGAGTTCGTCTCAAAAAGACATCTCCGCATCATCACCATCAACGTCGGCTGGAACGACATCGCCACAGGAGGACCTGGAGTTGAAATCGGTGACGCACTCATTTTTCAAAAGACTCCGAGAGGATCAGTTGGAGACATTGCTCAAGGCTATGGAGTCGCGTGGAGGGGAGGTCACTCCATGCGTACCCGTCTCCAAATCGGATTTACGGCTGGGAAAACATCTGGTGTCTCCATACGTCCTGTGCTGTCGGGTATTTCGGTGGCCAGACTTGAGAAACGATGCAACAATGAAACGTTTGCCATCCTGTCAGCGGCAAAATGAAGAAAAAGAATCGGTGATTTGTTGTAACCCGTATCACTGGAGTCTGGTGGTTAAAATAGGTGCGTATCTAACTGTTAATGCCATAGTGTAGTAGTACAATAAAAGACAAGATCATTTTCATAGCTAGTCATCATTGTATTTGATGTGAAGTATATAGATCTCCATGTCAGTTGACATCTTAAATTAAATAATAAATAATATATTGTCAAGGTCAGAGATACCATTCTGCCTCTATCAGCCGGATTTCTTCTGTCGGCCATGTGTGCTAGAATATCATTATTTTGTGAAAAAACAGTGGTTCATATTCATTTTTTTTTTTTTTTCAGGGTCTGTGGGCGGGTGTGGGGGGGGGGGGGGGGGGGGGGGGGGGGGGGGGGGGGGGGGGGGGGGGGGGGGGGGGGGGGGGGGGGGGG
>JBCEWB010000011.1:670969-682805 GCA_039654565.1 Peronia peronii | reverse complement strand
AGATAGATAGATAGATAGATAGATAGATAGATAGATAGATAGATAGATAGATAGATAGATAGATAGATAGATATAATCATAGATAGACAGATACTATCTTGTCTTTGCAGAAAGGCAGACAGACAGACAAAAGATAGACAGATAGAGAGACAGACAGACAGGTAAACAGTTAGATAGACAGATAGACTGAGGAAGAAAGAACAAGATCGACATAGTCAGAAAGAGAGAGAGAGAGAGGAGAAAGGAGGAAGAGAGAGAGAGAGAAAAATATCAAGTATGTTTTAACCCCCCACACACACACACACTTTTTGTTTGTTTGTTTACAGATAGACTGACGAAGAAAGAACATAGTCAGAAAGAGAGAGAGAGAGAGAGGAGAAAGGAGGAAGAGAGAGAGAGAGAGAGAAATATCAAATATGTTTTTGTTCCCCCCCCCCTTTTGTTTGTTTGTTTGTTTGTTCGCTTGATTTTCGATGTTGATTCATAACTATGGCATATTGGCTTGACTTTGGCCGATGTGTGTAACATGTAGCACAGATGGTTTTTCACTCAAGCTGCCGCAGCTTTATAGACCGAGAGACACTGAAGCGCTGTCTTGTCTGTCAGCAGCCACCTCCACCTCCTGTTACCTGTAATGTAACGGTGTAACAGGTGACATAAGGTAAACCAGTGCAAACAAAAACACAGCTGTGGCAATTTCCGAACTGTTCAATAGATGTTCGTACAATCTGCTTTACTCAGGGAAATCGCATTGGTCGTATAGATAGAGCTAAATTGGGTTCGAACATTTGGCTAAGCGATGTCCACGTGATCAATTTCTACCATATCGAGTTCTATTAAATTGTTATTTACTTCTTTTTTTCTTTTTTTTTTTTGCATTTGATGAGTTCCCGGTAGACAGTCGTCTTATATTTTAAGACATTTGTATAAAATAATAACAGTTCTAATAATGATGAGACAGCAACAATAACCATAAGGATGATGACGTCGATAACAAGAACAACAAGACGAAAAACGACGAGGAATTCAATAACAACACTAACAGTACCTCCATGTATCTATTCTGTGGGGGGCCCGGGTTTATAAGTAGATTCTCTGCTCCCACCTGCAGGCGGTGTAAGCCCGCTATCGGTGGGATGTCTCCCATGGAGTGCCATCCTCGACATTCCAGGGGTGACATCTCTTCTCTCTCTCCTTGCTCCTGTCTTCTGTCCCGCTCTCTTTCCTCTCTTCTTCTTGATGTGTAAACGTATCTTACCGTGTTTGACACAATATAGCCGTGATCCTGCGGATGTGTCTTAAACCCCAACACAACACCCAACACCAATAATAATAATAATAATAATAATAATAATAATAATAATGACAGTAACACCAGTGATAATAACAATGGCAGCGATGAAGAGCAACAATAGCATTAAAAACAATATCAACAATAATATCAACACCAAGAACAACAACAACAAGAACAGCAACAACAATAACAACAATAAGAACAACAATACTACAATACAACAGTAGAAACAACAACACCAATCAAGAATTATGAAAAGCAGAGACAGCTCGGACAATACCACTGTAATGAAATAAAGCTCACCGGGAAATCCCTTCCAACCCATGACCTTGGCCTTGCCTCGGCCGCAAATTTGTCTCTCTTCTTGGCTTGATCTCATTACGGTAAGTAGGATATTTATGACTAAAACTCTTCGCTATGAGGAACAGACGTTAAATTTAAAGCCTTTTCAACCGAGATGTCACCCCCCCCTCCCCAAATAGTGGTAGTAGTGGGTACTACTAATGATTTAATTAATGAATTAATGATTTAATTAATTACGCCTGACCTACCTCCGGACGGAAACCTCGTCTGGTTTTTCTGAAATCTTGTGTTCTCCTCAGTACTGAAACATTCTGGCAATAATTCTAATGAAACTGGAAGCACGAGGTCAACTAACAGTAGAAAATGATCACTACACAGCAGCAATCTCGACATCAACATACAAGGAGTAAATAATTTTAGCTGGATTCAGTGTCCTTTTTCACTAATTCGTTTAAGATTTCCCCCCCCCCCCCCGCCTTTTTTGTTTGTTTGTTTTGTTTCCATTAAGAAAATGAGTTAACTTGCTTGAAAACAATGAACATAAGAACATTAAATAAATAAAATAAATAAATAAATAAATAAACCCAAAACATGACATTAGTAAGCTTAAACTTACGAAACTTTTTATTTACTTTGATATTGAATATTTACAGGACGGAATGGGTCACAGAGAGGACTGATACTGATGACAGACGATAAGATAATTATGAAGAGTATTCACTTGCCCTCCCCCGAACACCCACACAAAAACGGAAAAAAAAAATTAAAACCATATATAAAAAGAACCCACAAACAGGACATGAGATCAATATCTACCTCGCCCACCTAAATTAAAACTCGCTTCACTGCTTTAATTAATTAAACAGTGACAATTTAAAAAAAAAATACATGAATATGATAATTCAATACCTCTTGGTTAAAACAGAAATAATTAATACTAATACTGAAAACGCACTGAACGACTGAACGATATTAACTCTCCCTACTGTTGCCTTATCAAAAAGCCGGCCCTTTTTCTCTTCCTCTCTTTTTTTGGTCACTTGATCTCCCACCCGCTTTTCCACTACTTTTTTCATCGCCCTTTGATGTCTTCAGATCAACGGTGACGACTTACAAGAATTTGATCAGCCCTCGACCGCACTCCCGATGATCAACACACCCTACCCGCGAGTACGTACGAGAGAGAGAGAGAAACAAGCCAAGAGAGGCCAGGACGTGCCGCTCAGTCCAAGTGCTCTCTGATTGGTCAAGCCGACGCCGTGTGTCAATCAATACCAGTCAGCTGCCCGGAAGAAAACGCGTGTTCTCCCAGCGCGCAAATTCTCACTTACTGCAAGTAGTAGAAAGTCGTTCAACTCAAAAGTCGGCAAGCCAAGAAAATTTGTAAAAAAAAAAAAAAAATACAAACACATATGATCAGTAAAAATCGAAGAAGACAGATTTCTTCCAGTTTTTTTTTAACCTTTACTTTTTGAAGGCACCGTTTTAGTCCCGACTCGCCTTCTCTTCCCAGCGTTGGCCGCACGAGGATCGGGCGAGCGGACCAAGAAAGCCATTTCTGACTGGGGCGGTTTGCATTCGGTGCAGGAGGATGAAAACACACGCCACACAGCGCTGAAATTAGTGCGCGGTTGAAATGCGAACCTTTTTATCGTTATCTTTCTTTTTGTATCGCTGAAGTGAGTAAAGAATAATTTCTTTGTACACAAAACCTACAAAATTAACGGTTGTAAATCATAGGTTAGAGAAATACATGATGAAAATCGACTTTTATTGAGTCTGAACTCAGCGTATGAATACATGTGTTGTGAAGAGAGCGATGAAGCGTCACCACAAAGGATTGGAATAATGCCTGCAAGTTTATGTTAGACTCGATTGTCTATCTTTGATTATTTGATCACGAGTGGCCTGGATTTATTGTTAAAGACCGAGGAGAAGGTCGTGAGCTTCTCGGGATGCAAAACCAAGGGCAACATCCTGGAGTTACCCAGCACTGGAACCAGATCCCTGAAAGGTAAGAAAATGCAAAATGATGGGGTCGCCATTTTGAGGGGATTCAAAATGCATTGTGTTGTTTTCATTCTTTCTTTGCCTCATGTCTGAGAGACCGCATCCATGAGCTTTGGAGCATTACAGAGGGCACCTAGTCCATCAGCCAGAATACCCTCATAATGTACAGATATTGTTAAGAGCTCGAAATATGAGTTAAAACTACCATGTGAGCAGAGTGGCTTTGTAGTCATGTGGAAGGATGAGTGGAAGGAATGAAAGTAGAAGCTGTTGAGGAAGAGACAAAGCATGTGGAAAGTTCATGGCGCCTTATTGCTTTTTTTTTTTTTTTTTGAAAATATCAACTCGAGAGAAAGAAGTATCAACAAAACTAGAGCTCGGGAACATATTGGGCCTTCTGGAACCTAGTCTAGATCTTGGCTAGATCCAGTTTTTCATGTGTGCGCACACGGGATATCTGAAGAATCGAATAATCGGTCAGAAAAAGACATTTAAATTTTTTGAAAACACCATTATGAATATCGACAAGATCCTAGATGTACATCTAGATCTAGATTAGATCTAGATCTAGATTCTGGACTGCACAACGCCAAGATCTAAATAGTGAAAAATCAATCTTCCAGTCTTACTTAGAACTGGTTTAAAAATAGATAATCTATTATATTTTAGTAAGATGTTAAAAATGACAATAAATACTAAAATAGGCCTAAAAATTTTGTAAGTTTGTAAGTAATGTATAAGTAGATTACACATTGTCTCTCTAACTCTAGGTCTAGGCTCTGTAGTTATCTGGAAATCTAGATAATGTTTGGAGATGATTGCCAGTATCTCTTTGGCATTATATAGTATTTCATAATGGACAGTCTTAGATCCCAAGAAAATAATGTCCCGATGAAAGATTATACATAATTACATCTTTTATTGTTTGTAATTTTTATTAGTTCGATGTCAGTTCTTTGCCTTCAGAGGCACTAAAGAGTGGGAGGCCTTCCTATTCTCTGTGCTTTAGAAATGGTTTTGTTTCTTTATGTTTTTGTTTTTTGTTAAAATTAAAGAATAAAGAGGATCATCGCGAGAATATAATGGTCAAAGCTGTTTTATAAAGATTTGGATTCTAGATCTATGTCAAATCATTATAGACATAGATCTAGATCTATATAGATCTATATATTTGCTTGTCTGGGATTTTTTTTAGCTCAAACCCATTAAACTGACATAAAAGATCCTTACTTCTTATGCCATGAACATGAGGGATTCAGTAATTATTAATTAAGGTATTAGGCTCCAGCATCACAGTATGTTTAGCCTCCAAGTTTGTGTTTGTTATTGTTTTGTGTTTTTGTTTGTTTGTTTGTTGTTTTTTTTTGCTCAGTTCTTTTTTAAATTTTTTTTTTTTTTATGAAGAAACTATGACACTGATTCCTGTACGTCTAATCATGATGGGAATGTAACCCATGTGTTTGAATGTTGATTTTTATTTTTTTCTTTTTGGCAATCAATTGTTATGTCAATGAGTTGAGACCTTAGTGTGTGTCCAGATGTAACATTGAGAGGTGAAATGAGATAACTGCCACAATAAACAAATAGACAGATGCTATTAATTCAGTCCTAGGCTTTCAAAGATCAGTTCTCAGATTTAAAAGACATGTTTCTCATACGTTGAACCATTCTCTCATTCTTTGTTGAATGTAAATGTAGGCCTATCACTGACATCCAGTCTATATGAAATAAATTATACAACTTATTTGAAGAACAGCTCAAACTTATCAACAGAACAAAAGCCTAACAATTGCTAAAAAAGACAATAGATGAAATGTAAATGCAAGGGCATGAAGGTGAGCTCTGTTAGACGAGTTCATTTTAATTAAGCTGTTTTCCTTGTTTATCGATAAACATATATATATTATAGTTATTGTCCCAGCTTTGGCTAAAACATTTGAATTCACACAGGAAAGATTTTACATTTGTATTGATAGCACAAATATAGAATGATATAGTCCTACTCATTTATTTAGTACAGCATTCCTTAGCTTTCATTCTATTTCATTTATTCTAAATGAATAAGTAAATGTATACTTATTCTTTTTCCATGCATGATTTCCTGTTAATAATTGCTAGTAAAAAATCACATACATTACATGTGACCAAAAACGGCGCATTTAGATCTATATACAATTATATGTCAGTGAATGCTGTAATTCATAAGGAAGAAATGAGGAAAGTTTTGTGCCTTTTATCTGTAATGTTTACAGTGTGTCTGGGCATTTCATTTTCATTCCTTCAGCCGATAGAAAAACTGTTTTTCAGTTTTGTTTTAAATGAATATTGGTGAAGTAGTTTGAGGTCGGTTCATGACCAAGGGATAATCATTCACATAAGATTTGTTTATAAGGTGTAGACATGTCCGAATGCTCATCACTGATCAAGAGCTGCCTGTCCTCACAGTTGAAGAAGGGGACCAGAAGAAAAAAAAAAATGAATGCTAAATTATAACAGTCATGGAATAGTTCTTTTATTTTCTTTCTTCATTTGTTGTAAATCAGTGTATTTAAAAACAGTTCATATCCTCATCTGGTATAACATAAATAGAAAAGAGGTAGATTCTCATTGTATCACATGGTAGCCTGTAGCAATGGAATCTGCGCAGATTTCTGTTCCTCGTGACCCAAAAAATTGTTAGGACCAGAGTTTAGGATGATTCCTCTTGTTCAGTTATCTGAAGTGGAAAAAGAAAACAAAAGTTGTTTGGTTGGAATTTGTCTCATAAGCCCCTTGTATTTCTAAATGGAACTGTCACTGAATATCAAATTAATTCTTATTTGTGATGGGTTTATATTGCTCAACTTGATCCTTTAAAACAATAGTTAGTGACTTATGATATATTTGCACTTCACACATTTATGATTATGTTGCTCAAACTTGCAGTTTGAGAAAGAGAATTATTACTGTTAATTGTTTGTTTAATGTGACAAAAACAATTATTGTTTTGACACGGTATTTCTTTATTATAAAAGGCAGAAATTAATTTTTTCCACATTATATTAAGCATCCTGAGAAGTGCCAGATTCTTCATGAGGGGGAAAATGATGTTTGGGTTGTGATTCTTATTTGAAGTTTAAAAAAAATAAATAAATAAAAAAATGGTCATATTCTCATTCACACTTAGTTCCTTCATAACCAGTTGCACAAGAGAGTTGAGTGTCAGTATTCAGGGTCAAGTTAATTTTCATCAAAAAATAGTTGCAGTTTTGCTCATAACAGTGACTGTTGCACTTGGAACAAATCTAGGCTTTCAAGAGTTGAGATGAACAATATTGTGTTGTACAAACATATAGATATATGTATATATCAATTTGCTGCTGTTTATAAGCTACAAACAAGCACCTGAGGAAAAACAAAATTGCACTTCCTTTGTAAACGACAATACATGTCATGTGGTCATCAGAATGAGTTGTAAGTCACTCAGGCTGAACAGAGAAGTTGGAGATTGAGTGTGACGAAGGTTACCTTCTTTGTATGCTCTTCAGCCTCCTGGAGAGGGGGGGAGGGGGTTATCTTGGAGATAAAGGTGGTCTGATATCAATGTTTTTATATTTCAGATATTGATAGAACATTCATCTCTGTTAAGAAAATAGTGCTAATATGGTGACATTCAGGGATGTTGTGTGTTGAATATATACGGATTAAATTGCCTCAGTGGTTAGTTCAGAACTTGTTTCATTGCATGAACATTTATGAATTAGGGTTTTTTGTGTTAGTAGTAATTCAGTTTGATGGAAAATCAGCATATGACTCATTTTCACTGGCTGCCACACAAATACAATATTTGAATGCTATAGGAAACAGCGGGCCAGTTATTGAGTTTGTGTCAGACAGTAGACAGTTTGTCACACATAAGGATGGAAATAGATCCATTGCTGACCTATAGATAGAGAATCTGAAGCTGTTGCGAAAGATGGCAGGCTTTTAGTCGCTCGATTGCACACCTCGTCGTGACATCTTTTTTTCCTTTTTTTTATTGATATTTTACTTTCCCTGCACACACAAGGAAAGTGTGTGCACATTTTGAACTTACACAGCACAGGATCCACATTAAATAAATCTGAGCTACTTGTGAGTAAGAGTAAGGAAAGGAAAAAAGCAACAAAAATGGTGTCATGACGTAATGATTGACGGACAAAAACCTCAAGGCCTTTTGTTGTAGCTTCATGTCCTGTATTGGTCTGGTTTCTCTTGGCTATTGCTCTGCTCTATAAGAAACAAAATAAGCAAAGCCCAGTAGATCAGAGGTTTAAATGGAATGGTGAAAGTGATTTGTTAATCTGCTTTTTAAAAAAAATATATATAAAAAGACTATATTATTCTTACTATTTGCCATTTATTTTATCATGTGTGTTAATCTTTTTCAGAAAAGAAGTTTTAAATTAAGATCACACCAGCCAACATTTAGTTACTATTATTAAGAAAGTTATCTCTTTATTTTCTTGGGTGATTTTTAATGTACTATAGCTAACCTCGGTGAAAAGCATCATGATGTATACAATTTGCCTTCATGTACAGTTAAGTTATGTGTTGACTGATAGTAGTTTTTATTTAGGGCCAATATTTTTATTCTTTGTTTCTGTCCTGTAGGTTAATTACATTCCCATAATTCATCATTTGGTGCGAGTCACTCCCATCCACTCTGCTGTGTATGTCAAATGATCACTATTTACTGATACCTAAAGAAGAAATTAATACAATAGTCTCTTAACAATGAACCCTCATCCCATTTGGATAGTGTTTTTTAAATTTTTTTTTTTAATCAGCCTAGAAGTAGAGAATTCATAGTTAGAGGAAATATTCAGATTTATAACTAGGGTCAGCCATGTTGGATAGGTCATCTGTTCCTTTGGTATTGTACTTGTGTTGAGGTATATATATATATATCTATATACTGTATAATATAAACAAAATCATTCAGATGTTGATCCTCGTCATTGGCTGAGTACAGTTGAAAATAAACAAACACACAAACAAAAACAGGGAAACAAAAAGAAACTAAGACGATAACGAAAGGGAAAAAATGTGTGATAAATTATAAATATTTATAAATATATATGCATTTGAACATTTGGTGTGAATATATATATATAATAATTTGGGATATATATGTATAGTAGCTGTAATTTGAGAAGCAACATTGACTAAAATTTCAACCTATCAGGGCTGCCACCTGTCAGGGAAATGCTGAAAACGCCTGTGATTTTCTTGTTCTATTTTTGAAAATATCTGGAAAGTGTTAAAATAGGTGAAAATCTTTTACAAAACACGGGAAGATCCAACATTGAGAAAAGCTGTAAAATGAATGAAAACCTTCTCAATAACAACGTGAGGACCCAAAATTGGTAGAAAAATACTGCAAGAACAGGAACAGATTCAAACTGTTGTATAGAGTGTGTATCGAAAGACACAATCCTCATTTCATTGAGTGCTGCAATGATTTAGTAGCTACCATGAATTGCGGCAAGACAGACTTGAAAGGCCAAGGACGCTGGTCTCTGAGACAGCAGTACATACATTGTACATGTACACACTTGACCTGTAAATTGAAAATCATGTACATTATACATCTTGGTAAATTTTACACAGTTCATGTCTTTTCTGAAAGTCGTTACACGCACACACATGCTTTTTTAAGGGGGTGAGTGGGTGTAGTTCTAAATTTGTTTATTTATTTATTTTGTGTATGTCAACATAATTTAGCTGAAAAATACTCGTTTATGTTATGTTTTTCAACCCCCTTACTGGTGATCTCCTACCTGAAAAATTAAGTCAGTCTTTTGGAAAACACTGTGACAGTCTTCATGAGTCCGTGTATAGAGGTGAGTGGTTTTACTTTGCCAGTAGATCTTCCGTCCTGTAGGTAAAATACTCCAGGGAACTGGAGGAAGAGTAAGTTTTAAAAAAAATCAACCAAAAAATACACTCGTCCACGCCCATGAAATCCGCCTATAATCACGGCATTTGATGGATGTGTGTGAAAGAGGCCTAAATGGCATTAATCACTCACAACAAGACAAAAAAGTATCAAGAAAAACTAGTGTGATTTGGCAGTTGTGGCTTATTTAAAAAAAAAAATAGAAACAATAACTGTGATAATAGAGTCAAACACCTTCCAAAAATATTAATACACTACCAATTTTCATACACTTTTTGCAGTAAATAAAATTAAAAAATCCAATGTGAACTTGAGCACATCGCTGTCATTTTTTTTTGTTTTTCAGTTTGTTGTTGTTGATACATGTGACCTGTGATATAAGAGATCTGTATGTGGTTGTTGTTGTTGTTTCAGACCTAGCCAAGTGTCCTTTGGTGACAGAATGAACGGCGGGGATAAAGAGCTGAGTGATCTCTTGGACTTCAGTGCGGTAAGTCTCACCACCACCACCACTGCTGCTCCACACACAGTCTGTCTGCTGGTCTACCCTCTCGGTCTGTCTGTCTTGGTCTGTCTCTCTGTCTATGTCTGTCGGTTTGTCTCTCTGTTGGTTTGTCTGTCGGTTGGTCTCTCTGTTGGTTTGTCTGTCTGTTGGTTTGTTTGTCTGTCTCTCTGTCGGTCTCTCTGTCTCTGTTGGTTGGTCTCTCTGTTGGTTTGTCTGTCTGTCTCGCTGTCTCTATGTCTGTCTCTCTATCTCTGTCGGTTTGTCTCTCTGTTGGTTTGTCTGTCTGATTGTCTGTCTTGCTGTCTCTCTCTCTCTGTCTATCTCTGTCAGTTTGTCTCACTGTTGGTTTGTCTGTCTGACAGTCTGTCTTGCTGTTTCTCTCTCTCTGCCTATCTCTGTCGGTTTGTCTCTCTGTTGGTTTGTCTGTCTGACTATCTGTCTCGCTGTGTGCTTGTGTGTTTTGTTATTTCTCACCAGTACAAGTCTTGGAGATGTGGACGCTTTCATGTCACGCCCAACCAGAGAAATTAAAATTATGTATTAAAAGCGAAGAAAATTTCACTATATTTTCCCGGCACTTGCTGCTATTAACATTAGTTATGTTTATGTGTTTTTTTTTTTTTTTTACTTTTCCTTTCAAGTTATTTTTCAAAATCAATCATTTAGAAAATAAAAACATATGTTTTTATACGATCCCCATTAATACCATTGCATATCTCATCTTACAGAAAAGTGAATGAGCTTGAGGTGATAAAAGTACATAAAATACGGGTACATTTGTACACTATCGATAACATCTCAATTACTTTAAAAAAAAACACCATGTCTTTTCTTTCTTTTACAATGAACATATTTTTTTTTCAGACGGCACTCTAAATTTTAATCAGCAACCAGAATTCGTGTAACAATACAGTGATCTTTCGGGAATAGGGTGTTCAGTTTTCTTTTTTTTTCTGCAGCCATGAAGTCCAAAATGGTAAAGACATCAGTTCCCATCGCACTATATTAAATACACGTAATAATATGTTCAAATTTCCTTTGATGTAGTTAAATACTTCAGGTGACCTTTTTGATTTCTCAGGGGCAGGAAATAATCTGTTGTGATTAAAATGACCATAAAAAAAAATACACGTAAATTGCATAAAAGATCATCTCATTTGTTACGGAGTTCTGGGTGGGCGGAGTGTGGCGTACCACTCGAATGATTGGCAGCTCGTCAGTCAGACTTAATGCCCAATCGTAGGCGTCCACGTCATGTCTGTCTTCTTGGCTTGTTACTATCACTTCAGTCAAATTCTTAGGGATGTCACAATTTCCCCCTCTCTAACAAAACAGATACGTCGGCCTGTCTTTGCTAAGTGCTTATAGCACGTCTTGGTTTAGTTATTTATTTACATTTTTAAATTTTATCTTTGGTGCCTATTTTTTTTTTTAATTAAAATTAAATTTATTGACACAGCGGATATACAAATTGAAAGAAAAAGGAGCTTCACACGTATATTTGTTCCATTTTTGAATTGATGTTGACGCGGTCTACATGTCAGAGTGTGTGTGTTTGTGTGTTTATATCCCCGAGTAGCTGCTGTGCTGTGACCTTCCTTTCCCGCTACTTACATCCATTCATTACCTCTCGGCTTAGTTACTCAGATTAAAAATTTGGGATCTTCTCTTGTCATGATTTTTCATGTGCGGCTCAACATTTGCCTCTTGGCTGTTCTTTTCTGACACTTTTGTGTTTTGGGGAGGGGGGGGGGGGGGGGGGGGGGGGGGGGGGGGGGGGGGGGGGGGGGGGGGGGGGGGGGGG
>JBCEWB010000011.1:609533-643811 GCA_039654565.1 Peronia peronii | reverse complement strand
ATAAATAAATAAATATAACGAAGAGTGAAGATATTCCGTTATCTATTTTATGCCTTCTCACTGAAGCCTGTATTCCTTAACCAATAGAATATTATTGAGATAACTGGTGTTATTTTTACTATGAAGTTCGTGGACATCTCTGTCCGTCTGAGAAAAAAAAAATTAAAAAATGGTGCAAAGGAGGGAATAATCATAACATAATTTACCCGAGTCATAATTATTTGGGGAGTTTATAGTTCAGAGCATAATAATTAGTATGCACGTAGACCATGCGTTATTAGTTAAAAATAACAATAATAATAATAATAATAATAATAATATTGATAATAATAATAATAAAATGAAAAAAATCTAAATAATTTCATCTGTCAGTTTATATTTGTTGTTGATGTCAAAGGGAAGATTCTGTGGAAGGAAATGTGAAGTAAATTAGAAATTGCCGAGAGATAGGGCAAATGTCTGGCTATTTGAGATAATCGTTATTGTATCTTTCACTAAATTAAAATGACTTTGTTGAGTGTTCTGGAAACCCACTTGGACAAATAATTCTGGTACCACCGTGAAGGAATGCTCCTTTTACTATGACTTTTATGATAAGTCCTACATATTTCAGAACAAAAAAAAAAAAAAAAAGAAAGAAAGAAAGAGGGGGAAAAAAAAGAAAAAACAGGATACAAACAAATTAATACACAGAACGCAGCATTCAAAATGAAAGAGCTATCCTTGAAAAAGAAAAAAAAAAGCGTGGGGTGGAAGGAACGGGGAATGGTGGTGGTGGTGGGGAGGAGGGGGAGGGGGGATCCTATTTTCACCTGCAGGGCTATGGATTAGTTGGTATGTTTTTCATCCCTCACACTAACCTGTTCCCTCACGTTCACATTGTTCTGTCACTCAGCCTGCCTGCTCTCACTCACACAGTTCTCTCAGTTTTGGACTTTTTAATTACTATTAGAATAGTTATAGTCACGATAGGAAGGTTTCGTTGTTGTTGTTGTTGTTGTTGATGTTGTTGTTGTTGTTGTCGTCGTCGTCTTTTTTGTTGATGTTTTTGTATGATTTTGTCCTTTTTTTTTTTTTTTGGTCGGAGAGAAAGTGGAGGGAGCTAGACATAGGAAATGAAAGAATGAGGAAGAAAGAATAAAGAAAGAATGAAAGAAAGATGGAGAGAAAGAAAAAAGACGGACAGAAAGAAAGATAACTTCTGGAGGTATAGGTCCGACATATTTTATCAGGAAATGAACAGCAAACGCCAGAAAGAAGGAGAAAATATGAAAAGATAAGGAGGAGAAAAGAAAAAGAAAAAAAAACGAAAACAGAGACAATGAAGATGTGGCTCAGGGAGGAATTTTAAAAAGCATTTAAATTCCCCCCCCCCCCCTTTTTTTTTTCCTTTTTCTTCGAAGAAATTTTGTAAAAGTTCAAATAAGTCAAAACACTTAAATTCCTTTTCTTTTGTTAAAGTTAACAAAAGTTCTAATGAGTCAAAGCATTTCAATTCCCTTTTTTTCTAAAGGAATTATAAAAGTTTGAATCAGTCAAAATATTTAAATTCCTGCTTTTACGTTTAAGAAGTTTTAAAAGTTCGAATGGGTCTAGGCATTTGATTTATTTTTTTTTTTCCAAATACGGGAATTTTAAGAGTTTGATTCAGTTTATTTCAGTTGTTCGAAATCACTTAATTTTAAATGTTCTAATCCCTCCAAACATTTAAGTTCTTTTTTTTTCTTTTTAAGGAATTTTCAAAACCTAAACCACTCTTAAGCTTTTTAAGTTCATTTTTTTTTTGTAAATTCTTTTTCTTCTTTTTATTTTTTTAAAGTCTCATTTATTTATTTATTTATTTAATATTCTTATTATTTATTTTAGTCAAAACAAAAGCATCCTTTCATACTTTCTTTCCATACAAATCATTTGCAGGCCGTTCTTATACTTTCATCCAATGGTTGAGGCTCTCTTGCTTTCTTTCTCTCTTTCTCTACTCTTTGACCAAGTATCGTCGATTTTCACTCCACAAAAGTCTCTGCTGTTACCTCAAACAATACGATGAAATTTCAGAAGTTTAAATCTTCATTATCAATTAATTAGTTAACTGACTGACTGATTAATTGATTGATTACTTGATTGATTCATTCATTAATTGATGAATTATTATCTAAGTCTGAAAAAATATAAGATAATAAAGTTGTTCGAGTGATTCGAGTTGTACATGAATTGCAACAAAATTATAAGGAGAATCTACACAAACGCGATTGAAGTCCCCACGATAAAAAGGTATCCAGCTCACAGTTCACATAGTCTGAGCCATAGTTGAGTAAGCCTAAATGACTGAAATTTTGGAATTTTTCATAAAGCAATGGGAGATCGTTGTGCTCAGCCCTATTACTTCCCTTTACCAGACACAAGAGTGACTGGACAAACAGTGTAAAGAGGGAAAAAAAATAACTTCTGCGTTTTTTACTTGAGACATACACCATGAAAATTTAAAAAAAAAAAAAAATTTTATGATGTAAAGAGAATGTTTTCTTCTTATTGTTATAATTTTATCAATTTTTTTTTGGCGATCAGTCTTTCGAATGACAAGGTGTAAAGGGATTTTTTCCTCTTTACAATGTTTGCTTTTGACCGCTTTGGCTGGGAAAGGGAAGTAATTCGGCTGGTCAAAATGATCTCCCCTTACACGAGTCCTCCTTTGGGAGGGGCAGATAATCTGGGAAACGATCTTCCATTTTCATGCAGAAAGAACAGAAGCGACTTTTCCCGCTCTTTCCACGCTTTTTCAACATTCCTTCTAACTGGCAAAGGGGAGTACGCCGTTGAGCACTTGTGGTCATCCTATCATCAGTCCATGTCATCTGTGACTTGATAGAGATAAAGAGATCATCTGTGACTTGATAGAAAGATAGAGAGATAGAGAGATAGAGAGAACTGACCACGTTATTTGCCATCCACAATGTTTTTTTCTCCCTATTTTCTCACTCGTCCTTAGCCCACGCTGACTTACTCCTGGCCTTATCCTTCCGTCTGTACGAGTCCGGTAAGTCTGTCCGACTGTGCGTATGTGCGTGTGTTTGTGAGTGTATGTACGTGTATTTAAGAGTGTTTGTAGCCATATGCATATGTGTGAGTGTGTATAGGCTTAATTAATGTATGTAGGCGGATGTGTGTCTAAGAGTCTGTGTAGGCGAGTCGTATATATGAGTGTATGTAGGTTAATTATGTGTGAGTGTATGAAAGTGTAGTGTATTTGTATATGTATGAAAGCGTATTGTATGTGAGAGTGTATGTAGGCACATATATATGTATAAGTGCGTGAAAGTGTAGTGTGTGTGTGAGTGTGTGTGTGAGAGTGTGTGTGAGAGTGTGTGTGTGTGAGTGAGAGAGAGAGAGAGAGAGAGAGAGAGAGAGAGAGAGAGAAAGAGAAAGAGAAAGCGTAGTGTATAGATCTATGTTAGAGTGTATGATCTGCGTATGTATATGTGTGAGTGTGTAAAAGAGGATGTATATGTGTCAGTGTGCACAAGCGTATGTATATGTGTGAGTCTTCGTCTGCGTATGTGTATGTGTTAATATGTGTGAGTGTGTAAAAACGTATGTGTGTGTGTAAATATGTGTAGGCGTATGTATATGTGTGTGAATCTTCGTCTGCGTATGTGTATGTGTGAGTTTGAGCAGGCGTATATATATGTATGAGTGTGTGTGCATGAGTTAGGATTAGTTCGTCCAGTTGTGTCTGTGTGTGTCCATGTGTGTGTGTGTGTGTGTGTGTGTGTGTGTGTGTGTGTGTGTGTGTGTGTGTGTGTGTGTGTGTGTGTGTGTGTGTATGTGTATGTGCGAGTCGTGGGTGGATGGGCTGTGTGATGTTTTGTTCGTTCCTTCATTCTTGCTGTTTAGTATTTCTGTGCCTGCATGTCTGGTAATATATTGCCAGTGGAGATGCGAGACGATGAAATCAGGCTCTCGTCAAATTTTGAGCATATGGAGTTATTGGTACCAAAGTTAAGCGTATGCATTTCCCTTTCTGTGTGTGAAGATTTTTTTTGTTCTACCTTAAGTAGAAGTCGAGCTATTGGCAATGAAAGACAACAGGGTGATCTGTTGCTGCAGCTCAATTTAGTGAGAAAATGGCCGACCACTTTTGTAAATCCTTATTAATCTTTGTTAGCCCATGCCGCTAAACTGCAATTTTGAGGCCTTTACTCAATCTATTTTAGCAAATTTAACTTCGAAATGCATTGTTAAATTGATATTGAAGGGTTTTGAGGAAAAAAGAAATACGCTAAAAATTCGTTCATTGTTGAAAAACACATGATTTCTCCTGTCGCCTCAGGTTGACGAGCGTCTGATTTCATCGTGTCGCGTCTCTGTATTCAGTTCATTCTCACATTCAGTTTTTAAAAAAAGAAGTTCTATAATGGAAGCATCACGGCACAGTCTTATATATTACTCATCTTAATAACTTATGATCACGATACATTTTGTTATCGTCCTTTAATAGCATCCTGTCTGACGTTTTTGCTTCATCTTCGTCTGTCACACTGACTTTCTATCATTTTTATTACTACTGTTATTACTATCAGCATAATGTGCATTAATAATTGTGAATGAGATTTCCTTTCTGAGGACAAATAACGTTTATTTTATTTTTTTTTTTTTATCTTATCTTATCTTAAAATCGTCCTTCTTCCCTTCCTTTATCTCCTCCTCATCATCATCATCATTATTTCACAGAAATATCTTCAATTTCCAGACATAAATTATCAACAGGAAACTATTTCAAAGGCACCATGCAAACAAACGATAAAAAATTAAGACGAGTCAAATAAACCGAAATTGATGAAAATATCATGAGCGTCAAATTTTCAAACTCATTTGGTTCTTTGTCTGTATCGTCAACATACACTGTATTTATTACGAATTCTGTTTCTGTGTAGTGCTTTCATCTAATATCTAATTACTAACGTTTCTGTCAATTATTCCTGGGGTAAATAATAGGACTAAGTTATATAGTTTATCAGTAAGTCATTTTTGGGGGAAACTAAATTCAAGCCATAGTTGAAAATGGCTTACGTTACGTTCTATATACGTTTTTCAACCTCCTGGTGGAGGTTATCTCGAACTGAATAATAAATATGGCACTTAAAGTACTTTACTACATTGCTCTTTAAGCATCATGTAGAACGTTGAACATCAAGAAAAGCGTGCACCATTTGAAACAAAACGTGTGAATGATGTTATGTGGTGAAAAAAAAAAAAAAAAAAAACTTTCGTTGCGTTTTTTTTTTCTCAAAATGGCCAAAGAATGACTTAGATCTATTTTATGAATGTGACGATGTACGCAGATGCGATTGATTTACTTTTTTTTCTCTCTTTCCAGATTCCCAACTGTGTACCAACTTCTTCCCCATCCAGTCTTTCTCTCTCGTCCCCTTGTTCCACTTTATTCGTGGCCAACCTGGGACAGTTTAGCTCAGAGCAAGAACTCAAGGATTTGTTCAGCAGGTGAGTCAAGCACATAATTATAGTCTAATTAGTTATTGCTGTAACAGGTTTTAGCCAATGTTGTAACAGGTTCATTTTCTCAACAACAGCTCGTCAGGTTTATATTTAGCCAATGTTGTAACAGGTTCATTTTCTCAAACATCTGTTTGTCAGGTTTATATTTAGCGAATGTTGTAACAGTTTCACATTCTCAACAACAACTCGTCAGGTTTATATTTAGCCATTGTTGTAACAGGTTCATTTTCTCAAACATTTGCTCGTCAGGTTTTTATTTAGCTATTGTTGTAACAGCTTTACTTTCTATAAACATCTACTAACTTCATGATGCGAATCACTCAATTTTAATTACCATGGATGAAATAAAATTCCATATATTATTATGATCATCAACACAATAGCTTATCTGATGTAAAACAAATTTAGATAATAGCAAAATTTGTAGTATTCTGCATATGATTTAATTAATGAAATTTCAGGAATGGCTCAACGTGCACTTTCAAGTATAAGTTACAACGAACTAAATTAATTGGTTCACAACGTGACAGATTATGATTCATACAGTTTTTTGCTGGCTGTATAGTTTGTAAACTGTTGAAAGGATGATAAGCAATATCCCAAGTATGATTTGATAACAGTAATAATAAATAGAGAGCATTATTTTTTATAACGCTTATCCCTGTGCAGTACAGGTTCTAAGCGCTTTATAATCTATTATTACCTCGATATACCCAAAGAAGACGCTCAGAAACGTTCTCAGCTTCTTGGGAAGCATACAAGGCGGCTTCCTGTTAGGCGCACAAATCTTTATCAATCTAACAATATCGTTCACTGTCTATTATTGGGTATGTGGGTCGAGTCAGAAATTTAATGTGTGTAAATTGTCTTTCCCAAGAGCGAAATGGCGGGACCTGTCAGGATTCGAACCCGGAACCTTAACATTTGAACAGTATGATTTGCACAGCTACTTTAAGGAAGGCGGGTGGGAGAAGATTCTATAACGAAAATAACTACCAATAATGCAAGTGGCAGAACAGATCATAATACAGTCATAATGGTAAATAATCTAAATGAACAAGAAGATTCGTATACGATGTAATTCCATTTCGTTATTTTGTTTTCAGTTTCCAAGGCTTTGTCCGCCTCAGAATGCACAACAAGGGGGGATCACCAGTGGCGTTTGTTGAATTCCAGGTAAAACGACAGAGTTCTTTCTCTTTATCTATGGTTCATTATAATGAAGATGCAGCCGATGGTAATGGATGGATGAATAAATGGATGGATGGATAGTTCAATGGATGAATGGATCAATGGATGGATCAATGGAGGGATAGATGGATGGAAGGATGGATTGATGGATGGATGGATGGATTGATGGATGGATGAATGGATGGATGAATGGCTAGCTGATGGATGAAAGGCTGGGTGAGTGGATGAGTGGATGGATGGATGGATGGATAGATGCATGGATGCATGAGTGGATGGATAGATGGACAGATGATTGATGGATGGATAGACGTACGTTAGGTCAGTCAATCAGACATTCTCACAGTTTCTCCCTTACCCCCACTTCCCTTCCCCCGTCCCCAGGATGTACGACAAGCTCAGGAAGCGATGACTCGACTTCAGGGCTTCGTCCTCCTGTCCTCTGATCGAGGCGGCATCCGGATCGAATACGCCAAGAACAAGATGGGCGAGGTGGTAAGTGAGCTATGCACATTATATGGAGCTATTCTGACCGTTAGCCAAGTACATCCCTTCCCCCGGTACAAAAGGTGTAATTACAAGCCCTAATTAAAACGAAAAAAGAAGTTTTTTCTTTTGTTATCTGAAACAAGATTGACCAAAAATTCTGGGAAATTCGCTATAACTGATGAATTTTCCCTCCTTATTGTGATCATGTTTTTCCTTTTGGTATTTTTTTTTCACTTTTGTAAATAACAAGAGGTAAAGTGATTTTTTTTTTAAACACTTGGCCCTTCTTTGTACTCCTTGTGCTTGGCAAAGGGAAGTAACTTAGCTGGCCGAGAAAATGGCTGATTTCGTAATACTGACCATGGATGTCTTGGATTGAAGTACTATATCCTCTCACAAGACGACGTCATGTGGGTATTCTGTTATGGGATTATAATTCTATTTTGTTTTTCTTTCTTGACAACATATTATATTATGCTTGCTTGTTTTAAGTTGGTTCTAAAGAGTTCACAATGTCTAGCTTTGCTGTTATGTTTAACGCATTCGTCCTTTATATTTTGTACGAGTTCTGTGTGGAAATGTATTCACTTTTGAGTTCATGAGCTTTTATGTCATGCGGAAGAGCATGAATTAAATAAGAAATTAATTTGCAACGACATTTTTAGAACAGTCTAGGAACCTATAATGTGGATAAGTTCCTTGTGCTGCATTGTTTTTTGTTGTTGTTTATTTTTCTAATCAGATTATCGACTTTTGACGACATTGAAGCGATAGAGAGCGATATTGTGATATGTAAATAGGTAAATAGAGTGTGGAGTGTGGAGTGTGTGCAATAAGCCACCCAATATGTGGAGATGAGCTCAAAGATTAACCATACCTGAACAAGACGGTACAAGACTGCAAAGATAATTCCACGACAATGTTTTAACCCTAGCGAGCACATTTGAGTGAAAGCCGTGTTTACTTAACTTGAAGGATAGATTCACTTTACCTTACATCTCACACAAATAGCTTGCGGAGAAATAACATTGAGTTTTCCCAAACTTATGATAAGAATATTGATCTTTGTAGAGAAATAACACAGTTTTCCCAAATTTGTAATAAAAATTCTGAGCCCTGCAGAGAAATAACATAGATTTTTTTCCTAAACTTGCCTAACGAATTTTGATCCTTGTAGAGAAATAACACTGATTTCCCAAACTCTTTATAAGAATGTTGATCCTTGCAGAGAAATAACATTGACTTTCCAAAACTTGTAATAAGAACTTTGATCCCTATAGAGAACTAACACTGGTTTTCCCAAACTTTGTATAAGAATTTCGATCTGAGCAGAGAAATAACATTGATTTTTCCTGTGTTTGCGATAAGAATTTTACTCCTTTTAGCGATGCAACTTTGATTTGCCCAAGCTTGCAGTAAGAATTATGATCCCTTGCTGAGACATATTCTTTTGACACCAGTTTGAGTTCCGAACAGAAAATTTATTGCTGATTTTTTTAAGGTGTGTACAACTAGTGTATAATTTTTTAGAAACAGTATTAGATTGATTTAACTCTTTGGGATATGTGTATGTGCAAACTTTTTTTTTTTAATCCTAGTTCGCTATGAAATGCTAGCTAATGTATTTTGTATGTGTGTATGTATGAGTGTGTGTTGTTTTTGACTAACATAAGTGTGCAGTGTTGAAAAAGAGTTATGGTTTATGAGATTCTTAATGTTATTGATGGGGCATTTTCGACATCCCGCGATGGGAACAACACTTCCCATCAATATTTGTTGACATCAAAATCTAACATTGGCTAATGAATTAAATTACCCTTTTAAAAAATCACGATTAAAAAAAAGTAAAAAGCGAATTAATGCAAAGGAAAGGAAGAGTGAGAAATCGTCCATTCAATTCAATCGGAGATTTCTATGAGTTACGTTTCAAATACAGACAAATATATCATGAGCTTCTTGCACGAAAGCTGTCTCTATTTCAAAATTTGAAATCATCGACCTAAACGTGATTTGGCAAAACAAACAAACAAACAAACAAACAAATAAACAAGCAAGCAAAGCCGCATGTTTACACATATATTTTTGTTGTGGTTTGTTGATAAATTCCCTTTACAATGTTTGATCGTCCATTCAAGAGACACCCTTCAAGATAATTTGTACACGTAAACGTGTATTATAACTGTGCCAGACGTAGCATAGCTTAATCGTACTGATGGGCCTTTAAATCTCAACAAACAAAACAAACAAACAAACAATCAACAGTATAGTTTTCGTGGAAGACGTTTCTCATTTATCAGTACATTAACCCTAGGAGCGTCAGAAGAGACTTCTGAATGTGCCAATTTCTAGTTCATGAATGAAAACTAGTTCAAAGGTGAATCGACGCGGGTAGCCTTGTTTTCGCCAATGTCTACTTCCGGTTCCGGAGGTACGCTGTAAGCAGTTTTGGGAGGAAATGGCCTAGGAGGGAAGGGGGGCAGGGGGTGAGGGCGTCTTTTTAAAAGAATTTTTCCATGGAAACAGAAATCCGAAAAGACTAGGGACTACAAACTCTGGCCTAGGGGAATTTAAATACTCGGAGAAACACTGCCATATTTGGTTACCCCATTGCATAATAGTTTACTATCACCATGCCCACTTAACCAACTCGTGTGAATTTCGCTTACACCTAATCTCACATCAAAATAGAATGTACACCGAGCAAGGTGTTCCCTGTTTCAGTTGTGTTGTTGTTGTTTTAGAGCAGGGGTTCCCAACCCTTGGCAGGGGAGTCACACAGACTGTGGAAGCGGTTTGGACTAAAATTAATTCAAACTTATATATTGCATTTTTTTGGGGGCTCCCATATATTTTTTGCTTTTTGTTTTTGTTTTAGTGTTTCTTTTCCTATCCATCACAGAAAATTGAATGTAAAACAAGCTGGTTATAATAGGGGGGCCAGTGGGTTTCAAGATTTTGAGCAGTGGGTCGCTAGTGCAAAAATGTTGGGAACCCCTGGTTCAGAGCGATGTGATCTGTGCATGACAATCACTGGATATCGCAATGCCGTCTTTTGTTTATCATTATTTGCGGTTGTTATTGTTGTTACTGTATTTTGACTTGTTCTTTTCATAATTGCAGTTTAAATAACATGAAGCAGTTGGCGTTTGAATAACAATTTTTTCAGTTGTCTGATTTTGCAAAGGCCATATGATTTTTCTTTTCCTTTTTAATTATTTATTCATTTAACTGTTTATTTAGCTATTCATTTAACTATTTAGGTTTTTTAATTCATTAGTTTTGTGTGTTTATTTATAAATCTATTTATTATTGTTATTATGATTAGAAGAAGAACAAATAGAAGGGTGGAAGGATCATCATTTCTTTTTTATTGCTCTCTTGTTACACATCTCATAATTTCATTAATTCTAATATCTTATCTCTTAATTTTGTTTCCATTCTCTTAAGACTAATTCTCTCTTTCACCGTAATTAAAATTTTATTCCTCAGTGACAGCAGCTGATAATTGCCTAATATATTCTCTTCTCTTCATTTGTTGTCACTGCATTGTTACTCTTTAGTTAGTGAAGCCGTAGATATACACACTCTCGAGACATTTATTGCTTCCTTGCTCTCAACAGTTTGGGTGGTCATATGGGTGCATTTACTGCAGAACTGGTGTTTGTTGTAGTTTCTATTCTACATCTATAATTGTCTCGTTCATTCATTGATTCGGTTCCGTCTCTACAAAGAGGTTGGAGGTCATGACACGCCATCTTTCTCGGTATAGTGCAATCTCGCAGCACTCATTTATTGTTCTCCCAGTCATCTCTTCAATATTCTTGAGCCAGCTTTTTGGTCTTCTGCCTCGTCCTCTTTTCCCTTCGATCTTTCCTTCTACATTTTCTTTCTGGGTGTTTTCATGTCTTCTTGTATGGCCATAGCACGAGAGCTTTCGTCTTTTCATTGATTCTAGAAATATTTTCTTCTTCAGACCTAAATCCTCGAGAATCTCTTTATTTGTCTTCGTGGCTTTGTCTCGTAGCCAGTCAATATAAGTCGTATATCGATTTCCTACCAAACTGAGTAAACCACCCGTGAACAAAATGATACAAGACTGCAAAGATAATTCCACGATAATGTTTTAACCCTAGCGAGCAAATCTGACTGAAATCTGTGTTTGCTTAACTTGAAGGATATATCCACTTTACATCTCACACAAAAAGCCTGCGGAGAAATAACATTGATTTTCCTGAACTTGCAGGAAGAATTTTGATCCTTGTAGAGAAATTAAAAATAAGTTTTGAGGTAGTTTGACTTGTAGCCATAGATGTTGAGGAGCCATGAGGTGTTCCGTCAGGGCGGTTAAAAAACAGGAGAAAATTTGGCAAAAATAAGTCTCATATAAATCTAAATATTCACTTTTAGCATATGAATCCACTTATTCACTTCACAACATCTTGGTATGTTTGTAATCTGCCTTCTCTTCTTCAGAAATGAACATTTTTAAAAAAAAACCTCTCTGTCTCTCTCTCTCTCTCCTTACTTGCTTGTCTTTCTTTCCCTATTCCTTTTAAAATTCTGCAGTATGAAAACATCGATACCAGACCGCGTTTATAACAATAAACCCGCGATTTTATCTCTGTTCCAGTTCAGCGACTTACGACTCATTCTGACTGGCCGCGAGACTTTTCAACGTTTCGTCTGTAGATCTTACACTGTGTGCTTCTTTTTCTTCTTCTTCCTCATCTTCATCCTCTTCCCCTTCTTCCGATTCCTCCTCCTTCTTTTTTTTTTTCTTCATCTTCATCACCATCATCTCCTTTTCACTGTATATGTGAATAGACAGTTTAGTTCTCTTCTCTATATCTAATATTACCATAGCTCTAACATTGTATGTTTGTTTTCCCTCTCCCCCACAGTACTTTTTGCCGCCTCAGTATCCAGGAGGAAAAGAGATCCCCATAGTTCAGTCCCCTGTCTCCATGGCCGCTGTGTTCTAGCAACGACGCTCCAGTTACCATGGTCGCCATGATAGCCCGAGCAGCCAGTTTCCACAACTTTCGTGGACGTGACAAAGAAACGAAACAAAACGAAACGAAACAAAGCTTCGGAGGGACTGTGTATATAGACTTTGACCAACATTTTATTAAATGATGCAATACAATAGGATGTTTTATGAAGGATAGTCTTGTATTTTTGTATGATGACTGCCTGTGGGAGACTTGATAAAAATGGCTCCTTTTCTAGTACCAGACAGTTAGATTAAATGAAGAGAAAGTAAGTAGAAAAATGACTTTAACCGCTGAATTTGTTTTCTGTATCCAATTGTGTATTTCTCTGTTTAGTTTAGATTCCTTAACTCAATCACATGGGGTCAAATAGAAACAGAGTTTTTAAACTGGCTTTTAAAATACTTCCATGTTAACAAAAAAAGATCTGTTTCTTCTTAAAACACAGATCAGACTTAGTTTTCACAATCACGTCAGTGAGAAGGTTTAGAGCTAGAACAAGAGCGAAGGACTTTGAACACTGAGGCAGGGCCGTTGTTTGGTTCCTTCAGGCATATTAATTTTTGCATAATATTGCAGTTGTTTTGTATGTCAATATATAATATTATTATTATTATTATTATGATAATGATGATGACTCATTCATATATTATTTATTCCTATGTACTTGTGTGAACCCTCAATGTTGACGTGCAGTGTGCTTGACGATTGTACGGCATTTTTTTTTTTTTTTGGCCAAGGCGCGATTGGTTTCGTGTGTTATTATCTATAGTTGACAAGTTATAAAGTCAGTTCCCGTGATATTTATCCTTATCATCTTGATATAAATATGCCGTTTCTTTTTTGATATATGTTGTTGTTGCTGTTGTTATTGTCCTTTATTAATGGTTTGTATTCTGTTGCTGTTGGGTTTTTCTGGTTTTTTTTTTCAGTGTTTTAACCAGACTTTCAAAATGTTATGGGCATAATGTATCTGTGTATGAAGTATACAAAAATAATGCTTTTTTTATTTTTTTAATTTTTTGTTACATTATAAGTTTGTTTGTTCTGTCAAAGAACAGCCCCGTCTCTCCATGAGTTTAGCAATAATGGCAGTAATAATATAAATAACAAGATACATTCTTTTTGTTGCGTTACTTTATCAGCTGTGAGAATGTGTCAGGTTTGGTTTAATACAAGAACGATTATTGAATGAAGGACATATAATTTATAACAATATGATTTCAAAAAAGCCACTAGTTTTTGTGATATTCATTTGCCACAACAAAAACACTTTTTTTCAGTTCATGTAAAGATGAAACCTTATATATATTACTTTCCTATAATATAAATTACTTTTCTATAATATATGTTACAATTCTGTAAGGCAGGGTGATTTATAACCAGCTTCTTTCATATAACTTTAAAATAAATTCAAATGAAATGTTTTTTGTGATTTCCAGTGCATGACAATTCAGTGCAAAAACAAGACAATAAATAACCCACAGGCAAATATATACATATAGAATACTCATGTATCCAACGATTGTCCTCACAATGAATCAGATATAAAAGCTTCAGAAACTGATTGTGAATTATCAAAATAAACGTAGAACAGAGAGCGATAATGTACGACATTTGTCTTTTCTCCTAACACTTATTTAATCATTTGATTTTTTAAAAATTAATTAATTGTTTGAAGCTGTTTTTCATGTCAATCTCTCCCTGTTTAACAACTCTGCTGTCCTTTTGTACCCAAAATACTGGAAATGTAGTGCAACGACCTGTCATCATGAACAACGACATTATATATTTCACGAAAAATGACATTCTGACCCAAACAGAAAACCATACAATATTACAATACGCTTGTGTTTTTGATGACAATTTAGGATTGGCGCTCTGACAAGTGTATGGAACTCCATGTGATATCATTCATGTTTTGGTGAGTGTTATATGTACATCTTTTTACCTTCATTCATATACCTCGATGGCGACTTTTGTAAATAGTCCAGAAAGATAACAATTCCAGTTATTGCAAAATTGCTATTTTGCCCGTAATATATGAAAGAAAAAAAAAAAAAACAATCTTCTTTGGTCAGATCTTATATGTGATAATTGTTCCGTTTCCTCACAGCCTTTGTCAGCATGAATTATGTGATTAGCATACGTTAGAATGGTATTAACCAACTTAATGTTATGATTACTCCAATAAAGAGAAAAATAATTCCATGAATGGAGCTTTTTTTTTCTGTGAACAGACCAGGACAAATAACCAGTCTGTAGTAATAGAGATCTTACCATTAAACTGCTTAAGATTGAAGTTGTTTTGTCAGTATCAATGGAATACAAAATTTTGCTTTTGAAAATCCCATGTTGATTGTTTTTTGACCAACTCCATTATAAGAGGTGCTGAGTGTAAAAGTGTGAAGAATCACACTGCTGTTGTCAGTTTAGCAATTTATCAGAAAAAAAAATTCATTTTAAAAGAAAATATCTCCTGACACTATGGGTATTCTTTTTTTTTTTTTTTTCTTGGAATTTTTGTTGTGTACATTTTAAACAGAAAGAACAAACGTGTTTTTTTTCCCCTTCTTTACACTGATTGTTCAACATACCCAATGTCTGGCAATAAGGGGAAGTAATGAGGCTGGTCGAAAATTGTCGCCATTTTGATTTTCGTAGAATTTTGTGAAATTGTCAAATTATTTAGTGAACTTGAGAAAAATTCATTTTACCCATTTTGTTCAGGTTGTATATGCTCCTTATTCATGCTTCTGTACTGCCTACAGATACTTGTTCATTGCCTTGCTAATTATATTGCAGCGAGCTATCTAGAACAATCCTTACTGTGTAACTTTGTTTTCTACTGTATGTTTCCATGTAGTATTTCTAACTATTACAATCCCACAGGCATAATGAAATCCATATCGGTTTCATACGATTATATTTTATCAGATTTATCATGTCACTGGCTGGTTCTGAATCTGGCAGTAATCACGTGATCACAATGACCATTTGGTTTGTTACAGTGCGAATGAGCCATTTTGACCGTCAGCGAAATTACTTTCCTTTGCCAAGGTATAACACAAGCACTGTATGTAAAGAAGGGAAAAAAAAATCACTTTTTCGCTTGTTATGTGAAATATAAGAAAGAGAAAATTATGAAACATTCACCATATGATAAAAGTCCTATTTTTCTATTGTGATAATTTTTTTTCAGATTTTTTTTGTACCATATGTTTCAAATAACAAGAGAAAAGGTGATTTTTTTTTTTTCCTTCTTTGCAATGCTTGCCCTACACCTCTTGTACTTGGCAAAGGGAAATAACCTAGCTGGCTGAAAAAAATGGCTCATTGTCACGTGATTAGAGGTACCTGGTATCTTGTTTACATGGTGGAACATACTGTGCTGTCAACAAACAAGTACCGATACATTATGGTTCAGTATTATACAGCCATTTGCTGCACGAACAATAAGTTAGAGGACAAGTAGGAAGGAGTAACTTCCCCTGACTTTTCATTGAAAACACCCGATAGTTTTCTCCACTCTCGGAAAGCCATCACGTGACCAACAACCCAGAGATTGAGAACGATTCCACTGTTGTTGTCTTAATATCTTATCATATTTTCTTTCCCATAGTGATCAGTCTTAAATGTTTGTTTTAGAAACGTTGTTAATTTATACGCTTTTTTTTAATCAACCGAAAGTCTATAATGTCCAAGTTAAACTTTTAATTTTATTTTAATTCATTAGATTTAATCTATTGTAATTCATTTTAAAAACCTTCTAAAACGTGGCTGCTAGAAATTTTACGAATTATATGGAGAGAAAAAGCAAGTAGATCCATTTTTAGGCTTTTATCGTAATACTGTAGTACTGTTTTAAAGTCAGTATATTTTTCGTCGTTTAGCTCTATCTGCATGTACATGTAGTATTTGATTAAATGATGAATACACTATAGCTTCTGTAATCATTTAGACAAATCTTAATAGAACCCTATCTGCTTGTGTTGTATGCATATGTGCAATAGGCTATGTTGATCCTCATAGAATGTGCATTTTGCTTTGACTGCTGCAAGCAAATAATGAGGAGATATTTGAGTTGAAGAGAACAGTCAATATGAAATAATTAAGTGGTAAATGCATTTAGAAACCTCACTGAGTATCAGAATGTCACTGACAGATATTCTCTCAATGCGATTGTTTCAAAGAGATCAGCAGGGAAATTCAATAAAGTAATTGTAATTTGTAAATTTAAGAGTACAATTCGCGCGTTTTCCAATGCACGACTAAATTTGTTATGTGCACATTGATCAGGTTTGGTATCAGGGTAGTGATACACCAAATTCTAAAAATTAAAATTTTTGTTTATTTGGGGACATCTAGACTGACTGCGATAAATGTTAAGTGGGTCTTTTACTAACTAAAGAAGAAAATAAAAAAAAAAACCAGTAAACTGATCGACTAGCAAGCGTGAACATGGCCACAATCACAGCACAATTTCTTGCCGTTTCCAATGGATCTGGAAAAAACAGAACAATAATTCATCGGCCTAAATCAACGACGTGAGGGAAAATTTGTCTTTAAATTGCTTGCCAACAATTTATGACCAATCCACTTGTATGTCATATGCATGCGATTTATTCAAACCTTACCCAAAGTGACTAAACCGCCAGTATCATCATTTTGACGATTATAGCATTTGTAGTCAAGTAAAAATGCTCATTCTGTTACGAGATCACTCCATACAAAAGATAATCATTGAGACAATGCTGATATTTAATTTTTCAATTATAATCCTAGTGCTTATATCATATTATAATTACTGTACAATTTTTTGGTCATATATTTGCTATCCTTAGTTGTTCGTTATTCGTTGATTTGAAAATCCACCTATTCTGTTATATGCTCGAATCAAAAACACAAAAAAAGCGTAGTGCACGCGAAATCTTCGTTCCTTGTTTGTCTTTCCACATCAGAGGCGCACATGTACAACCAAAGTGTTGTCTACGGTCAGGGTAAACTCCGGCTAAAGACGTTTCCCGTCAGTCAGAACCCAAGTTTTCCATCCCAACAGAAGATCGCAAAGGGCACTGCAAAAAAAAAAAAAAAAACCCAAATAAACGATTACTATATAGAAAACAAAACAATAACGGCTTTTCCGTTCGAGGTTTGGAGTTCGCAAATACTGTGCTCCAAATGAACTGTCTGCCCGCTGGAAAATGTCGTGTCTGGCTCGGTCTGATCGGCGGGAATCGACGTTAACTTGAGTCCCTCTCCAGTCAACACAATGACGTCACCACGCCTCTTGTGCTTTTCAATCAAATAATTTGTATCTTCATTGGATTTTTTGTTGTTTTGTTTCAAACTGAAGGATATCATGAGAAAACATCAATGTTTATTTTCCATGACGAATACCAGCTTTTTAAAAAAGTTTTTTTTTTTAACAAAGTTCGTCGGCCCAGAATGAAATTGTCACAACACTTTTAGAGTGAGACCACCAAATCCTCACACCCTAGCGAGCACTTTTTCACTGATACTGTTAGGGTTAACACTGGAAATGTCAAAGGTCCTAGCGCGACAATACTGTTATTTCGTCGGCCCAGAATGAAATTGTCCTAACTATAACATAAAACTCTTGTAGTTAGAGCAATTTAATTCTGGGGCGACGAAATAAGAGTATCGTCGCACTAAGACCCTTTGACATTTCCAGTGTTAACCCTAACCGTATCAGTGAAAAAGTGCTCGCTAGGGTGTGAGGATTTGGTGGTCTCACAATGTGAGGATCGGTCCATCAATAAGCCTGTACTAGCATTGCACACCTTGGTTTGCATGAGATAGATTGTTTTTACTTGGACATAGATAAGGAATCTTTACTTTACATTAGGACAACGTCCTGGCATGTTGCAGCCATTTCTTTGTTAGTTTAAACCTAAAGATGCACTAGAAAATTAAGTTGATAATAGATTTCTTTTTGTGAACATACATGTACATATAGGTTAAACATACTTACAAGCTGACACGATATACATGCACGAAGTATTTTCCAACCGTTATCGGTATTTTAACACGGGAGAATGAACCTAACAAAATAAAAATAATATAAGAAAAAAAATAAGAAAGAAAAGTACCATATTCTTTACATAAAGGATGAAATTCGTATGAAAATGGGCACACAACACCTGGTAAACAAAGATGATGATTTCTACAATATGACTGTTTGTTTACTGAAATGTGGTAAATTCACATTTTGTGTAAGTTGAAATCGATTACAGGGCACAGTGCACTGCACAAGTCGTGGACGAGATTGATTCTTTTATACTTTTATGGTGAAGAACTTGGTAAAATATTGTGTTTTGTCATGAAGTCCCTCAGATCTGTGACAAAAGTGTGAATTTGCATAATATCTGCAGACCATGTCCCAGGCTGAACTTACAGTAGAGAGCAAATCCTGATTTTAGTCGTTTTTAGTCATAGCTCTAATGATTTCATCGCCTCGCGAACTTACGCTGCATTTAACAGAAGATTTTATTTAAATCTTTTAATGCGAAACACAATCGTCACGGAGTCAAATATACTAACAAACTATATTATTCTAGTCCGTATGATCTCCACCATACTGGTTCGCGTTTTTGTTTTTGTTTGTTTAAAAAATTTGTTAGTCTGTTGTCTAATTGTTACCATTCTGAAACATTAATTTATTGTTTTCTTTTCGTTTTCAATAGTTCTGTTTATGTATATATTTTAATATTGCTGTCCATATCAAACTAAAATTATTCCTTAAAAACTACGGCAGAGGCAATGGGCATAATTAATCCTACTGTAAATTAGTGATGTTGCAGAGACCAAGACCACGTTTATGTCATTGATATTTCTGGGCTGAATTTATCAGTGATCAGGGTGAAGAACGGAGATGTGTAAACATTGTTAACTTTCCACATTATTTGCATATATTACTATTCCTATGAAATCAGATCTACATGTATGAGAGCAATAGGCCAACTGATAAACTAGGTGAGATCAGAAAGAAGACAAACAAAGTAAAATTTATTATCAGTCGCCTAGGAGAACGACAGATTTATCATTTAATTTAATACTTGTTCTCAACCACTGTTACATACATCGTTCATTTTCAGTCGAGTTGGGTAATTTGGAAATAGCATAGGGCAGTCTTTTATATCTGTAGATCCTGCCTTAGCTAACCAGCTTAAGAATGGTATGCATGATTAGAGCGATCTCTCAGCCAACTACATGTCGTTCAGTAATTTCAGATTTGTTATTATTCGTTTTAGTTAAGCCATCTAGTTTTAGAATACCTCGCATTGTCTAGATGTCTTTAATAATACAATGAAACTATTCTATGTACCGGTAATAGTAATTGTATCACAGGTGGATTTTTTGGGTAAAACTTTTATTCTTTAAATAATTATTATTATGTTAGTCAGTTTGTTTCTTTGTGCATTTCGTCCACTGATCTGTCTGTATAGATGCCCTGCCATTGCCTATTGTGTAGCGGATAATCAGAATATTTTGTCTAATATGATAACTTTTTCTTGATGAATTGTCACTTTTTGTTCTGTCGCATAATTATACTGTTTCATAATTAATCAACCATTTGTTAGCCCCATGATAGTTACCAATATGCTATAACAAATAGGTTTCTTCTTTGTATTTTCTTTATTGCTTGTAGATTCATTATCTTTTTTATAATTTTGATACATTTCTCATGTCATATCATTCTTAAGGTCAAATAAAATAACAATAATATAAAATAATAATCATAATAATTATAATGATAATAGCCATAATAATAATAATAATGAAAAAAATATACAAAAAGAAAGCGTATCAAATTAAAAAGCGGGACTTCGGGGGCAGGTAAATTCAGTGTTTTAAGCCTATTTAAAAAGATTATTTTAGAACTTTCAGATATTCTAGAATTTCAACACTAGCAATATTTCCATTAAAATGGTCAGATAATACCTTCATAGATAAGTACTCTTTGGTACTCAAACATAAATCTCATCAATTTGTCTAGCCTAACTATATTAGTATCACGGCTTCACATTCACGATGCATTTTCAACCTTTATCGGTTTTTTGACAAGGAAGAATACATTTAATAAAATGAAAAGAGAAAGTATCAAACTCTATACATAAAGGCTCAATTAATTATATCTTCGACTATTGGTGTATATGTTGATGTCTTAAACCAGTTTACAGTTACCAGTTTTTTTTTATTCTTAAATAAGTTTCAAAACTTTTACTTGCTTGTATTTTTGTTTAACAAGTATTCATGTACTATAGCCAGTGTTTCATTCTGTTTATTTTTGAGAGCAAAAGCTTCCGAGGGATAATTTCAACCAGCATCTGCCATTCATAATTTATTTCACGAGATCATAAAGTGGTTTATTGCAATAGGTTTGCATTTATCTCACATTGATACTGCATATACGATAATTTCAGTATACTATCCCACCTATCTCCCCTCTCTCCCTCTCCCTGTCTCCCCTACAAACCCTAACCTCCAGGAGAAAATCCCATACCAGCCCACCTACGTGAATAAGCTAAGCCAGCTTGGACAGTAAGCTTGAGATCACAGCGTCATTAGTTCTCCTTGTATCGCAATAATTCACTTACTAACTGGTTGTTGTATTCTTTCCACTGATTATTTTGTATAAATATAGTCATATAAATGTCCATGAAGTCTAATTTCTTGCTCTCTGTTTCTTTACCTCTTATTCATTTCAGTTTGTTATTGGATCCTGCTTTAGTTATCAACGTTTCAATTTAGTAAAGCGAAAGAAAGGTGAAAAAAGAACACACACAAAAATAAAAAACAAAATAAACAAAACTAAAACAGGGGAGTGATTGTCGCCACAATCTGCAGTTATAGATTATGAACGGTTATGTTATTGACAATGTCTTGTCATCATATTTTCCCTTGTCTTATTAACTTTGAAGTTATCGTCTCCGATGAATGCTCTTGTCAATTGTGTATGATCACGTCCAGTTGATCCGAATCCTTTGCAGTCTGAGAAAGTTGTAATTGGAACTGTTAACACATAGGTTGATAGCTGGTGGTTGATGGTTGCTCGACCATCGAATGTTATGAGCCTTTCTGATGATGCAAGATTTGAACATTTTTATGTTCGATTAAGGGTCTTGGAAGTTGCGTCTGTTTCGGTTGCAAAAGTATTCATCCGAGGAAATAAGAATGTTCACAAATGTTTCGAAAAAGGGAGTCCATGGTTTGTTTGCACTTGAGTTATCTTTCACATAGAATGATTTTCTTTTTCTTCTTAAGTGTTTAAATTACTCATGTATTTTGTTTATGAGGAACAATAGGGTAGTGTAAGAACCAAAGAAATAAAGAAAGAAGCTTTAAATTTCAATAGACCGGTACGGAAAGATCTGTTCCATCGGTCTGGACATGTAGTATGGTACAAATTATTGTGGAAACGTGCAGATTACTAATCATATATCTAGAGGAGTCAAGAAGTATTCTAAATCTGTGCACAAATGCACTTCACAGTCAGTGACACTCACAGCTGCTGTGAAATTTAAATTTTCTTTTGGTTCCTATTTCAGTCTCAGAAAAAAGCAATGTTGACATTCAACCCAATGACGGGTGTAGTAGGCCTATTTTATAAGAAAGATTACAATTTAACCTTAAGTTATTTTCATTGTCTAAGGGTAGTTGAGCTATCCATGGGCTCCTTTTTTCTTTCTTGCCTCCATTGTCATGTTTGTTTATAATGGTTTCCCTGAGCAACGATATCTGGTAATATAAAAAGTAGATATTTTACTTGTCGCCAATGCAGAAAACAAGTAATTTTGTATGATACCATGCTATTTTTTCCCCACCTGAATGTGTGTGTTTGTTTGTTTTTTCCTTCCTGCGATATTCATTATTGTATCGTATATTGACCACAACAAAAACAAAAAAGAAAGAAAGAAAAAAAAAACATTTACCCGCCTTCCCCATCAGTCCCATTCGTTCCTTCTGTCCTGCCCATGTCACTCGTGCACACAAAGAATCAGAAGACGAAGCGAAACACCTTTGTGTTTACAATATTAGGTCTAACAGACAAATGCCACTCCCAGTCCTGTTACTCAAGCACCAAATTAAAGCAAGATAAAATATCCCATAAATAACGTAAAGCGTTAGTATGGCAACACTGGTGATAAGAGGATATTTTTAAGAAAAAAAGAATTAAATTTAGAGATTCAAAAGTTTACTAACCTGCCGCCTTACAACCCGCAATTTCCACTTCTTCCACAGAGGTTACAAACAAAACAAACACATTAAAAAAGAGGGATTACTCTAGGGCTTCTTGACGACCCCACTAGTGTCCTTCTTGTGGTGGCTCTGGAAAAGATGGTCACATGACGAAAATATTTCGGTTTTGAAATTAAAGAAGTGGATTCAAAGCACTGCAGCACTTATTGCTGGCGGATCCACAGGAAAGATATCGAATTTGATGCATAGGTGCCTATTAGAATACTGGCCGATCTACACGCACTAGTCATCGTCATGTTTTCAAGATACCCGTTAGGGTTAGGATTCTGGATGAGGTTAAAGTAAGGGTTAGAATAAGGGATCAGACTGCTTAGAGTTAGGGGTTAGAGGTTAGACTACTAAGAGCTAGGGTTAGGGGTTAGCGTTAGGGATTTGAGTTAGAGATTATAGTTAGGGCTATGAGTTAGAGAGGGGTTTAGGGATTAGGCTTAGGGTTAAAGTTGAGTGATCCATAGGCAGTACGCTGCCTATCCAGTCCTGAGAGATCGATAGGCAGTAGGATAGCTATTTACCTGGGGCCTTGGATTAATTTGTCTTTTTAATGTTCATATCTGCAGCGCGTTTTAAAATTCACTTGGGGATTTCAGTAGAGATAGGCCTAGTCTGTGATTCTATGAATTTCCAAATGTTTAGAAACAATGAAAACCACTTTTGTATTGAGAAAACTCGGTTCGGAATGATTGTCCTTTCACTAGAAAACTGCACATCATCTGATGGGTTTTTCCAGAGGCTACACAAATTATACCCTTTTTTTTTATATATTCACGGCAGGTCTAGCCGTGGACAAAACTCAAACACTATGGTCATCAGCGTAATGTGATTTGATATGTATTTTAGTTTCATCTGTCAGTTCGTGTGTAAGTGTGTATGTGTGTATATATGTTATATACATATATATTTTTTTTAACGTTGTGTTTTCTCAGCGGCGTGTTGTAACATTTTTACAGTATGATTGAAAGGTGCCTACTTTCTTATCCGTGCATACATTCACAAAGTGAAATTCGTGGTGTTCTTTCGAGACATACTGTAAAAGGTTTTAAAACTGACATAATCTAACCGTTGAAATTCCGTTCATTTTTATGCATTTTCTTTTCTTTTGTCTTGTTTTAAAATTTTCAGTGTCTGGGTGTTCTTGATGGTATGATATATTATTATTATATAATATGCATAATGTATGCTTCATTACTCGCAATTTTAAAAAGAAGAAGAAAAGCAAAAAAAAAAAAGATATTTTTGTTTGTTAACTCCATGGAATGACCCGGTATGTACAAACGCGGATATTTGCTTGAAGAAGGAAAAAAGAAATCAAATTAATATCCTGTTTTTACATGCCAAGTCATACATTTTTTCCCTCTTTGTTTCAGTTTAATTTTTTTCCTGGATATTTTTTTCATTGTTGATGTTATACTATGTGTACATAATACGAACGACGAATTGTTTTTCTTCTACATGTATTGTTCGCATTGTTGGCCCGTCTCTGCTCGGGGTTACACTAACCAACACAGGCTAATTCCACCGGCTGACCTAGTTCTAGCATTGTTAACCTCGACCTTATCGGCCTTGCATGTAGGCTACTTTCTCCAGACGTCCTTTCTTGGTAATACTGGCTTATTTTTAAGATTAGATAAAAAGTCACGGATAAACTGAGTGAACGGAGAGACAAAACAAACAGTTTGAGTATCTAAGTGAAAAAACAAAAATGGCGGCCAGTCATGTTTTGATTTGTTTAGTTTTGGTTAATTCGAGAATTGAGAAATAAGAACGTAACACTAATTTCTAAAGAATGACTAAAGTAAGAACTTTATTTATACAATAATTATCTTGATGGCTCAACACGAGTAGAACATAAGAAGTCCAGCAAAATCTTTACATCGAACATTACATAATAAGCTTTAATCAACATGAGAAAAATTTGTCATCGCAGTAGCAACTCCGTTTCCTTGCCAGCAATGATCAAGACTAGTTTGGAAGAGAAGAAATAATGAGAGATCAATGTCCAAGGTTTACTAGTGGGTAGCTTTCAAACCTCATCCACAACTTCTATCTTACTGGCTGAGGACCAGAGGGTGTAAAGTTTACAGATCAGATAATACTTCACTTTATAATTCAGCACAACACATAAAGTAACAGCCCACAGCAAAGTGAAAAACGATAACTAAATCAACGTGCATAACTCTAAAACGTACACAACGCATATAGATCCACGAGCCATTCCTTGAAATTTACAGCGGCCCGTCCGGTTGTGGTACACTGGGTAACTGTGTTTGTGAAGAAAGTGCATAAATAATTATCAATTGATAAAGACTCTAGTTGAAGACTTAGACCTGTCCTGTGTGGATCAGTGTGACCCCGATTATAGACTGTCCCAACAGTTATACAGATGTCTCTCCCTCCGTATAATGGTACAGAAAGACTTTGTGATTTCAACATTCCAAAACTTGAAAGAATTGTAACTTTTTTAACGATTGATCATTATGATGTCGATTCGCCCACGAAAATCACATTATTATTTCAACGAAATTCATGAATCGCTCTCATTATTCGTTTTCTTTCTTTTTTTTTTTTTTCCCCCACGTTCTTCTCCTTTTCTGAACCTGTAATTGTAATGAATTTACTTGACATGCAGAGCCTTGTAATTTTATACCGAGATTTTGCCCAGTCATAAGATATTAGTGGACATGTTTTTGTAGAAATAGGAGAAAGATCGTGTAATTCATTTTCATACAATGAAAATTGAACAACATACTATTACGATGGTTACGCTGCTTGGCAAAAATTACTGCAAAGAGACGGGACGCGTTGAAAATGAAAATTTCCGGTCCAAATGCAGGGAATTTCCACGTCGTCAGTGACGCCCCGCCAGTGCAACATTGTGCATACATAAGGTACAGCCAAAGTTTTTGGTTTGACGTGCAATTTGGTCGTTAAAAAAGTCTGTTTATGCTGTGGGTAACAACCACTATGTTCTTATCGCTGTGGCAAACATCTCTCTCGTGCCCTTTCGTTTCAAAACAACGTAATCAGTAACAGTGAACCATATACCAGTCTGTGTTAACATGGTGTTAGTTTTGACATAGAAGGTTTATCTGGATACTCAAATCAATTTTACAGTTGGATGAAGGTAATCTTTTTCCCATACTCCTCATAATATTTATTTCGATTTCGTTTCTTTCTGTATATTTTCTACTACAACTGTGCTCCATATATTTATGGTTATGCCGACTCATTAATATGCAAATTTGAAATATGCTAATTGCCTTGTATTGTTTGACAATGTTCTTTTCTTTTGTATATTTTGGTTATACTATCTTTTTTTCTGTACGTGAAAAACGAATATGTGTTATATGGGTAGTTAAATTCATCCGTTTACCGTTTTCTTTTTTTTTTTTCTATAGCAGAAATAATATGAATTATGGAATGGAGAACAAATATACAATTTGTTCACAGGGTAAAATAATCTTTTGAAGTCAGTAGACATTGATCATTTTATTAGTAAATAGATTTTTTTTTTTTTTTAGTTGTTGTTGTTGTTGTTAATTGTCGATGTTGTTTAATTGTGTTCCTTTCATTTTGTTAGTTTGGTCGTTCTTTATTATTATTATTTTCTTACTTCAGTTTATTTAGTTTAAAATGGTCATAAAAATTAGCGCATTGGATATTACAAATTGTGATGTGTTATGAAAGAAATTAGACAGCTCAATGTGTTGCAAGAGGAGAGGCGAAAGTCTAACAACAGAGACAAAATTGATGGCAATTACTTGAATTAGTAACAGTTAGTTGTTATTACGGAGCAGATCCGGTCAGTATAGAGTATTGTAGACGTGAGAACAATACCAAAGTTAATTCATATTTTTCTAAAATCATTTCGCACAGCGACAGAAAGCAGCGTGAAAAGTGCAATCTATAGTAGCACTGACTACATGCAAGGTTTCTTGACGGCCGAGAAATTCGAGCTTGAAAAGGGCATGGCCCAGTACGACAAACATGGCTAAGTCGATGGGGTTTTGCCCTTTTTCTCGAAATCAGTTCGATGTGACTGAATATTGATGTTGTTCTCACGTCTTATATTATATTGATTTGCATCTGTTTCTTTCTAGCTTATCAAATTAACTGTTCATCTAGTATTATTATTTTTTATCTAATCATCCTCTCTTATAATATCTTTATCAAACGAAAGTTTCAGGACTGTATGTGTTAAAGCGTAATTTTCGTTTGCCTTTTATTTAAGCGATTTTATTGTTTTATTTCTGTTGTAGGTATTTTTCATATTTTTCCCCTAATAAAGAAACAAGTTGGTGACTCCGTCTTCTTGTTGATTTGATTTTGAATGCTAGTAGCGTAAGACAGTCACTGGTGTGCTTTCGAGTCGAAGGGGTTCTTAAGAAAAACGCAGCCATAACCCATGTTGACGTTTTTACGTGAAATTTGCCTCTACTCGACAATTGAGACCAACATGAACAGGTCATTCAGAAAAATTGTACAAACAGAGGGCACAGTGTAGAAATTGTGCGTAAATTTACATAATTTGTTGTGAGCTGAGGACCAAATTACCGTACAATTTGCTGCAAGATAATTTTGCTTTAACTTTGTGCCACATGTTTGGCATTTTCGTTTATGCCAAATGTTTGTTATGTTTCTATGTCATAGCCTAAATAGCACTTTATAGCAAGAAAACGTTCTGCTATAATTTTATGGCATAAGTCTTGGCTTTTTTTTTTTTTTTTTTTTTGTGCCAAAGCTTTGATTTGCCCAGTTTTTACCTGAAAATTTTTAACAAGTCACAAGACAAATCCCGTATGCTAGCAGATAAAACTGTTTTCTTTTGGGTAATGCCCCCTTTTACACTGTTCGATAATTCATATTATGTTATACATTTTTTGATATATCTTTGGTCTAGCTTACTGACTTGCAAACATTTTCGACGGTGCCAGGCGAAATTTAGCCGTGATCGTGGTAATGCGGCGTCAGTCTCAACTCCAACCATAAACACAAACCAAACCAAACCATTCCTCCGTTCTCCCCCGCGGGGCCCAGGGGTTTATAAGTAGGTTCTCTGCTCCCACCTGTAGGTGGTGTAAGCCCGCCATCGGTGGGATGTCTCCTATGGAGTGTCATCGTCGACGTTCCAGGGGGAGACATCTCTTCTATCTCTCCTTGCTCCTGTCTTCTGTTCCGCTCTCTTTCCTCTCTTCTTCTTGACGTGTAAACGTATCTTACCGTGTTTGACACAATATAGCCGTAATCGTGCTGATGTGTCGCTAAACCCCAACACAACACAACACAACAACGCATCTTGAAAAAGTAATATACAGATTAAGGCACCTTGAAAAAGTAACATACAAAGAAAATACACACAAAAGGAACATAGAGATGAAGACTTTTACAGAAGAAGAAACAAAATAAAAGAAACAATATACAGAAAAGGAGACAAACAAGAAAAGAAAGAAGAAAGCAAGAAGGAAAAGAAGGAAAGTGGTAAGGAGTGGAGAAGAAAAAGATGGAAGGAGGAAGTGAGAAGAAAGGGCATAAATTAAGGAGCTCATAAGCAAAGAAAGAACAAGAACAAAAAAAAAAAAAAGGCAAATCCAAAAACAAAAGAAAGATTGAGGGATTGTAGTAAGAAAAGAGAGAAAAACATAGTACACCTTGAAAAATAGAACACACAGGGGGAAAATAGAACTAATTCAGCACATCAGCAAAGAAGAAGAACAGATAAAAAAAGAAAGCCAAGCAAGAAAGAAAAAAATAGAAAACAAAAAGAAAGAAAGAGAGCAAAGAGAGAGAGAAAAGGGCGTGCAGAGAGGAAGAAAGAAAGATGGAACAGCGAAAGATGAAAAAAAGGATGAGAGAAAGAAAGACGAGAACGAACGAAAAAAGAAGGAAGGAGGAAAGGAAAGAATGAGAGAAAAAGAAGATAGAAGGAAGGGAGAACAGAAGAACAGAAGGAAGAAAGGAAGGTAGGAAAGGATGAAAGGGGAAGGAAGGAAGAAAAAAAAAGAGGAAGGGAGAAAAAAAGGAGGACGGAAAGAAGAAAGGAAGAAAGAAATGAAGAAAGGGGATGTAAGGAAAGAGAAAGAATAAAGGAAAAAAGGGGGAAGGAGAGAAGGAAAGAAGGAAGGAATGGAGGGAGGAAGTGGGAAGGAAGGAAGGGAGGAAGAAATGAACGCAAGAAGTGAAGAAAAAAGACAGGAGAAAGAAACAGAAAGAAAAAAAGAAAGAAAGAAAGATAGAGGAAAAAACACAATTAGATACACCTACTCATAAAAACATGAACATAGGAATTAAAAGGAGAATCGTCTGCATGTATGCCAATGTGTATTTATCTCTTTCTGTCCCTCCCTCCTTCCCTATCTCCCTCCCTATCTACCTATCTAACTATTTACCTACCTACCCACTTACCTGCTGGCCTACGTACCTATCTACCCACTTACCTGCCTGCCTACCTACAGATAGGTATCTGCCTATCTACGTGCCTACCTGCCAACCTAAATGTTTACCTACTTATAGCTATTACCTACCAACCAGCCTACCTATCTATCTACCTTTCTACATACAACGGACTTACCTGTCTTCCTGCCAATCTGTTTACCTACCTATCTATCTACCAGCTTATCTGCCTACATATCTACCTATCTACTACCTATCTAATACTTACCTACCTGCTTGCCTACTTGCCTATCGACCTACCTACTTACCTTCCTACCAATACTTACCTACCTGCCTATTTACCTACCAGCCTATCTCCCTACTTATCTGCCTGCCTGTCTGTATGATCATCTACATCAATTTACTTGGCACCTGTAATTATAGTACGGTCAACAAAAAATATTTGATGTTGATGATGGTAAATTTGAAGGAGAAATTAGCGAAAAGATGCTATACTTGATCAATCAAAAAGAGCCTCATACCTTTGTCAGAGACCTTTTTTTTTTTTGTCCAAAAAAAAAAGATTGAAGTGCTCTTTTCTCGATTTCAAGTTAAAAAAAAAAAGAGAGAGAGAGAGAGAGAGAGAGAGAAAGAGAGAGAGAGAGAGAGAGAGAGAGAGAGAGAGAAAAAAAACAGAGAGAAAAAAGAACTTTCATTCAAATATGTGTCCTATTTCCAAATGGAAAATTAATGGAGTTCACTTCTACATTGGTTTTAATGGTACCATGAAGGAGCTGGGCATGATCACGTCGTAATACGAATGGAGACTTTTTATAGATTCAAGCAAGGTAAGCTTTTAAGTCATGTACATGTGATTACACAATGGCAACTGTAGACCGTATGTGTCGCTGGCTAATACAGTGAAATTAATTTAAAGGAATTTCATGGATTAATGGACCTTCTTCTTAGGATGTATCAATATGCAAAGCACAGCTGGGATATTTGTGATAATCTCAAAGTAATATTTTTTTTACTGCAGATGGGATATTCTTAACATATGTGTGGTTTTTGTGCCTGTGGGATAATAACCACGACGACATCATTCATTATATCAGAAAAACGATGGCCAGAAAGGAGTAATAACACAGTTACTGTTATAGGACCTACTTGTTTCCCTTAGCAACCGAGAGTTGTTTCCTTTGAAAAATGTAAAAATGTAAATAATAATTATGATGATTGTGATTGTTTATCTTAATCATCAATGTGGGCCCTCTAAAAGATAATGTATTATTACATGTTATGTGCAAGTCCCTGTCCGTGTCTTGAAATCCTATAATATTGAAGTATAATATTATTTATGATGAAGTTTGTGGTTAAGTATGTAATTATGCAACCCATAATTTGTACAATGTCTGTATCAGCACGTTCAAATCGTTTGTTTTAATTTATCAAATAATTCGCCGAGATAACCATTCCGAAAGAGGTTGAAAGGCGTATAAAAACCGTAATCGTGTAGACCTAAGTTGAAATGTTGTGTGGGTAAATAACGTATGAAACTGACTGCAGATCTGAATTAAGCTACCCAAAATTGGTTAAAATCACATCATATAGATTTATTGCTAGTGGCCGATGTAAAAGCTGAAATTTGTTGATCAGTGTCATTAAAGATCTACCTTGATATGGCGAATGTAATTATTTCCGAACCGGAAGTAGACCTAGATTGACCGCATTTTCTTCAGGAGTTCGTTCTCTCATTGTCTTCAAAATTTTTCCTGATCCTGTTTGGTCTGCTAGTTTTAGTTATCTCAGTGGTGGAAGAGAGATTAGGTAGGCGGTATTAGATCTAGTTAAGAAGCAGTATTTGTGGTAGAGATTGTCATGACTCTGATAAAGGTAAGCTTTTAATGTCATGCGACAAGGCGGAGCAAGGTGAGAAGATCGAGACCTAGAATCTAGATCTAGTCCATGGAGATGAATCAGATACACCAAAGAACAAATACGGAACATCGAAAACAGCACATGTTGATTTTTTACCCTTTCAACCTCCAGGGGGGATGGTTATCTTGTACAGCACATAGGACCATGTGAAGAATTTTGTTGCCAACTACTGTGAAAAGACGGTGACAAGTCAGTGGTTCAGGCACATTTCATGATCAAAGAATCAAGCCAGAATGATAGTCTGAGGTAGATCTAGATCTAAGTGAAATGATGAGTAGAGACAGATGACGAAATAGGTAGAACGAACAGAAGCCAGCTTTTCCCCAGCCAAAATGGAGAAAGGCACTGACAGAGATGAACAGAGTTGTCAAAATAAGTGGACTGGATGATGTCTGAGGCCCTGAGAGTTACAGGATTCATGACTAGACTAGATCTAGATCTAGGTAAGGTTGAAATGTAGGTACCATATGAGTTATTGGTTATGGTCCTGTCTTATATTTACATCCGCTGGTCTCGATATTGTCACTCAAACATTAACATATCCAGCATTTATATTTGCAGTTGTCTGAATAGGACAGAATCATGATTGTTAAGCAATGCCAAGATCTAATGTTAATAAACATGGATCTTGGTTTAGTCCACTTCTAGAGTTTCAGCCCAACAATTATTGTAATAAGAAATACAGATTTATCGGGTAAAGCTAACTCAGCTATACGGCATTGATGTTAGTTCAGTAACGATGAATATTGCATTATTTTGTCTTTTAGGAAGCAGCTAGATTTCTCAGTCTGCGATTTAAGTGTGGAGGCTTTTGTATAATACTATGGTCTCTGCCCAAGAACCTGTCGCCTCTGCTGTGAAACAGAATTTTTGTCTGTCATTTACCCTCTAAGCACCGCACTCAAATAAAAAGTCTGCCTGTCAAGCCAAGACATGCAAGTACTTGTGGTATAATTCCACATCAGATTGTCCGCTTGAGAGAAATGCACAGTGCTGGATATGCTGTACAATGGAGATGATGGTGGAAGGAATAGGTAGACGAGGAGTGGAAGTGACGGTTGATGTATGACTGCATGGTCATACAGGGCCACATGTGGACTAACTCGTAAGCATGTCTTTGTTTGAAAGCACATGGGACAACACCTGTGATTGGCTCTGTGAATGAGGAAGATAAGTTTGGCATCCAGACTGGTCAGTTGTTTTGCTAATTTGGTCAGAATGGCTAATTTAAACATTTGAGTCACTTGTGCAATTATCCTGAGGATAACGTAGCAATAGACTGTATTATGTTTTTTATTCAATGATACCATTACGGGTGGAAACTGGCCCGGAGTTTAAATGCAGAGCATTGTTGATGAAATTATACGGTAGGAATAGTCGAGAATTGTTAGATCTAATTACAACAAACACACAGAACTGTTCTTATTCACACAGATAAATCTTCAGCTAATGGTAGCAATCAACTACAGTTGAGTCCGCTTAAATTGAATTTGCCGGGATCAACCTAATGGGTTTGATTAAAGAGAGTTCGTCTTCCACTTTTTAAGAGGGGTTGGGGGGGACGGGGGCATCGTGCTATGGTTCCCGAACTTTGCGTTTATCATAAATCAAGCCCTCTCATATGATTGGATTGCTAGCCTTGGTAATATGGACTGCGTTGAAAGCAAAAGTAATGTAAAGAAAAGTTAGAGCTATGAAAAGAACTGTTGAGTAGGTTTTAGCCCTGAAAAGGACTGTTAATACTTTAGTCCTTAAAAATAAAAGGGCAGCTGAGTAAGTTTTACCCCTGAAATAGTTTTAACTCTGAAAACAGTTAAAGGAAGCCATCACATAGTCTGTGAGGATATAAGCGAGTCAACCTCAAGCGCAAAAAAAAAAAAAAAGAACAAACTAGCACATGATGTAGAATCTGGCTTACCCCGTCCCGGTACGAAAACCAACATCATAACACCGGCGCATCGTGACCTGCACACTTTGTAATCCATATAGATCTAACTTTTATGTACTAATACATTTGTGCCTAAAGCTTTACTATAGGTTCTGCCAGGATGCTTGACTATCGATCAATTGTTGGCAGCGCTGGCACTGATACACTGTTTATCCCCCTCCTCTCCCCCTGTGAACACATGGCCTTCTTACGCTGAGCGCGAGGCACAATACATTGTCTAACCCCTCTCGCCCCATCCGTGGTGCTGTCTTCTTTGTTTTCAAACTGCCGGCATCCACGTTGGTAGAAACCACGTGGAGATACAATAGCCGATTTTTACCTTTTGTGGCGGTGCTGACCAGTTCGATTTAAAGGAAACACACGGCGATGGCTTCGATTTCTGCGAGACGCATTTAATAGGCGCAAAGAGGAAAAAAAATCTATTGTTCCATTTTTATTCGATTTATCAGAAATTCGTTTTATCAGAGTTCGGTTTGAGTGGACTCCACTATAATTGTAGCCGTGAAGACAGACTATGGTCAGACAAGTTGCATAACTTTCCAGTTTGCCTGAAAGCACGTCCGCCTAAGAGCCTGCTTTTTTTTTTTTTTGTCTCTTTCTGCCCAAGATCTTAGGCGGAGATCACTGTACTGCAAGAAATAACGCGACATGAAATTTTAATGTCTCAGTTAGATTCCATTCTCTGTAGTTGACAGATGCACAAACAGAAGAAGTGGTCAAAATAGTGTAGTGCCCTCGGTGTGCCCTGTCAACTGCAGAGTTATAGTACCAATGAGGATGAGAAGTATTATGCATAATAATCTTTGCTTTGCCTTAATAAACAACCTGATGTAGTTTAGCTCACATTATTTTACAGAACATACAAATTCAGAAAATTTTATGACTTTCGTACTTGATGCATATAGAGAGAGAAAATATGAGAAAATTTTATTTTGAAATTGGCAAACTTGTATTATTTTTTCTTTGAATTTTAAAGGTTTAACTCATTGTTCAGAGGAAAATCTCAGAGGCAAATTCAAGTACCGGTACTTGAGAGGAAATCAAGCTCATTGAAAGATATACATTTGGCCCAGTTTCACATGAACGTCAGTATTTCTTGAATAAGGTGTATAGCAATGCATCATTTGTGGGTTTAGTGTAGTAAAAGGAAGAAAAAGTGAAATTATTCCCAGTACTCTAGAATATTTTATTCAGAACAAAATATTGTGAAAGAGGAAAAAAATTGTGTTTCAATGCCTATATTCATTATTGATAATAAGCTCAGCTTAACCCGCAAGTTTCTCTCTTAAAAATCAAATGCAGATATAAAATAGGATCAGTATTCTTTTGTTGCAGGTGGCTGTAGGCCTATATCTGTGCCAAGTGCTAAGTCTGATTACTATACAACATAATGCAACCGTAGATTTTGGATGAGCTTTTGACACTTTACTCATTTAGATGTGCTATATTGTCACTATTTCATTAAAGATACCACAACACAACGCTTCCACATGCCCAGCCTGAGAAATATATTACATGGGATGTAATTACGGCTGACAGTTTATCTGTACGAAGCATTCT